>CATOZR010000004.1:0-72100 GCA_954870605.1 Acer campestre
GTCCCGATGATCGCATAGAAACTTAAAGTTCGTTAATATCGTTGTAAAATTGCGATTTAACCCAAATTTTTTACAAGTACTCCTTAAAATAAGTTATCAAACCTACTCACAAAGTTTGAGGCAAGAATAAGCTCTTTAGCTTTTCCAAAGTCACCGATTTCTACAAATTTGGGTCCCGATGATCGCATAGAAAACGTAAAGTTCGTTAATATCGTTGTAAAATTGCGATTTAACCCAAATTTTTTGCATGTACTCCTTAAAATAAGTTATCAAACCTACTCACAAAGTTTGAGGCAAGAATAAGCTCTTTAGCTTTTCCAAAGTCACCGATTTCTACAAATTTGGGTTCCGATGATCGCATAGAAAACGTAAAGTTCGTTAATATCGTTGTAAAATTGCGATTTAACCCAAATTTTTTACAAGTACTCCTTAAAATAAGTTATCAAACCTACTCACAAAGTTTGAGGCAAGAATAAGCTCTTTAGCTTTTCCAAAGTCACCGATTTCTACAAATTTGGGTCCCGATGATCGCATAGAAAACTTAAAGTTCGTTAATATCGTTGTAAAATTGCGATTTAACCCAAATTTTTTGCATGTACTCCTTAAAATAAGTTATCAAACCTACTCACAAAGTTTGAGGCAAGAATAAGCTCTTTAGCTTTTCCAAAGTCACCGATTTCTACAAATTTGGGTCCCGATGATCGCATAGAAAACTTAAAGTTCGTTAATATCGTTGTAAAATTGCGATTTAACCCAAATTTTTTGCATGTACTCCTTAAAATAAGTTATCAAACCTACTCACAAAGTTTGAGGCAAGAATAAGCTCTTTAGCTTTTCCAAAGTCACCGATTTCTACAAATTTGGGTCCCGATGATCGCATAGAAAACGTAAAGTTCGTTAATATCGTTGTAAAATTGCGATTTAACCCAAATTTTTTACAAGTACTCCTTAAAATAAGTTATCAAACCTACTCACAAAGTTTGAGGCAAGAATAAGCTCTTTAGCTTTTCCAAAGTCACCGATTTCTACAAATTTGGGTCCCGATGATCGCATAGAAAACGTAAAGTTCGTTAATATCGTTGTAAAATTGCGATTTAACCCAAATTTTTTGCATGTACTCCTTAAAATAAGTTATCAAACCTACTCACAAAGTTTGAGGCAAGAATAAGCTCTTTAGCTTTTCCAAAGTCACCGATTTCTACAAATTTGGGTCCCGATGATCGCATAGAAAACTTAAAGTTCGTTAATATCGTTGTAAAATTGCGATTTAACCCAAATTTTTTACAAGTACTCCTTAAAATAAGTTATCAAACCTACTCACAAAGTTTGAGGCAAGAATAAGCTCTTTAGCTTTTCCAAAGTCACCGATTTCTACAAATTTGGGTCCCGATGATCGCATAGAAAACGTAAAGTTCGTTAATATCGTTGTAAAATTGCGATTTAACCCAAATTTTTTGCATGTACTCCTTAAAATAAGTTATCAAACCTACTCACAAAGTTTGAGGCAAGAATAAGCTCTTTAGCTTTTCCAAAGTCACCGATTTCTACAAATTTGGGTTCCGATGATCGCATAGAAAAAGTAAAGTTCGTTAATATCGTTGTAAAATTGCGATTTAACCCAAATTTTTTGCATGTACTCCTTAAAATAAGTTATTAAACCTACTCACAAAGTTTGAGGCAAGAATAAGCTCTTTAGCTTTTCCAAAGTCACCGATTTCTACAAATTTGGGTTCCGATGATCGCATAGAAAACGTAAAGTTCGTTAATATCGTTGTAAAATTGCGATTTAACCCAAATTTTTTGCATGTACTCCTTAAAATAAGTTATCAAACCTACTCACAAAGTTTGAGGCAAGAATAAGCTCTTTAGCTTTTCCAAAGTCACCGATTTCTACAAATTTGGGTTCCGATGATCGCATAGAAAAAGTAAAGTTCGTTAATATCGTTGTAAAATTGCGATTTAACCCAAATTTTTTGCATGTACTCCTTAAAATAAGTTATCAAACCTACTCACAAAGTTTGAGGCAAGAATAAGCTCTTTAGCTTTTCCAAAGTCACCGATTTCTACAAATTTGGGTTCCGATGATCGCATAGAAAACGTAAAGTTCGTTAATATCGTTGTAAAATTGCGATTTAACCCAAATTTTTTGCATGTACTCCTTAAAATAAGTTATCAAACCTACTCACAAAGTTTGAGGCAAGAATAAGCTCTTTAGCTTTTCCAAAGTCACCGATTTCTACAAATTTGGGTCCCGATGATCGCATAGAAAACGTAAAGTTCGTTAATATCGTTGTAAAATTGCGATTTAACCCAAATTTTTTGCATGTACTCCTTAAAATAAGTTATCAAACCTACTCACAAAGTTTGAGGCAAGAATAAGCTCTTTAGCTTTTCCAAAGTCACCGATTTCTACAAATTTGGGTCCCGATGATCGCATAGAAAACTTAAAGTTCGTTAATATCGTTGTAAAATTGCGATTTAACCCAAATTTTTTACAAGTACTCCTTAAAATAAGTTATCAAACCTACTCACAAAGTTTGAGGCAAGAATAAGCTCTTTAGCTTTTCCAAAGTCACCGATTTCTACAAATTTGGGTCCCGATGATCGCATAGAAAACGTAAAGTTCGTTAATATCGTTGTAAAATTGCGATTTAACCCAAATTTTTTGCATGTACTCCTTAAAATAAGTTATCAAACCTACTCACAAAGTTTGAGGCAAGAATAAGCTCTTTAGCTTTTCCAAAGTCACCGATTTCTACAAATTTGGGTCCCGATGATCGCATAGAAAACGTAAAGTTCGTTAATATCGTTGTAAAATTGCGATTTAACCCAAATTTTTTACAAGTACTCCTTAAAATAAGTTATCAAACCTACTCACAAAGTTTGAGGCAAGAATAAGCTCTTTAGCTTTTCCAAAGTCACCGATTTCTACAAATTTGGGTCCCGATGATCGCATAGAAAACGTAAAGTTCGTTAATATCGTTGTAAAATTGCGATTTAACCCAAATTTTTTGCATGTACTCCTTAAAATAAGTTATCAAACCTACTCACAAAGTTTGAGGCAAGAATAAGCTCTTTAGCTTTTCCAAAGTCACCGATTTCTACAAATTTGGGTTCCGATGATCGCATAGAAAACGTAAAGTTCGTTAATATCGTTGTAAAATTGCGATTTAACCCAAATTTTTTACAAGTACTCCTTAAAATAAGTTATCAAACCTACTCACAAAGTTTGAGGCAAGAATAAGCTCTTTAGCTTTTCCAAAGTCACCGATTTCTACAAATTTGGGTCCCGATGATCGCATAGAAAACGTAAAGTTCGTTAATATCGTTGTAAAATTGCGATTTAACCCAAATTTTTTACAAGTACTCCTTAAAATAAGTTATCAAACCTACTCACAAAGTTTGAGGCAAGAATAAGCTCTTTAGCTTTTCCAAAGTCACCGATTTCTACAAATTTGGGTCCCGATGATCGCATAGAAAACGTAAAGTTCGTTAATATCGTTGTAAAATTGCGATTTAACCCAAATTTTTTGCATGTACTCCTTAAAATAAGTTATCAAACCTACTCACAAAGTTTGAGGCAAGAATAAGCTCTTTAGCTTTTCCAAAGTCACCGATTTCTACAAATTTGGGTTCCGATGATCGCATAGAAAAAGTAAAGTTCGTTAATATCGTTGTAAAATTGCGATTTAACCCAAATTTTTTGCATGTACTCCTTAAAATAAGTTATTAAACCTACTCACAAAGTTTGAGGCAAGAATAAGCTCTTTAGCTTTTCCAAAGTCACCGATTTCTACAAATTTGGGTTCCGATGATCGCATAGAAAACGTAAAGTTCGTTAATATCGTTGTAAAATTGCGATTTAACCCAAATTTTTTGCATGTACTCCTTAAAATAAGTTATCAAACCTACTCACAAAGTTTGAGGCAAGAATAAGCTCTTTAGCTTTTCCAAAGTCACCGATTTCTACAAATTTGGGTCCCGATGATCGCATAGAAAACTTAAAGTTCGTTAATATCGTTGTAAAATTGCGATTTAACCCAAATTTTTTACAAGTACTCCTTAAAATAAGTTATCAAACCTACTCACAAAGTTTGAGGCAAGAATAAGCTCTTTAGCTTTTCCAAAGTCACCGATTTCTACAAATTTGGGTCCCGATGATCGCATAGAAAACGTAAAGTTCGTTAATATCGTTGTAAAATTGCGATTTAACCCAAATTTTTTGCATGTACTCCTTAAAATAAGTTATCAAACCTACTCACAAAGTTTGAGGCAAGAATAAGCTCTTTAGCTTTTCCAAAGTCACCGATTTCTACAAATTTGGGTCCCGATGATCGCATAGAAAACGTAAAGTTCGTTAATATCGTTGTAAAATTGCGATTTAACCCAAATTTTTTGCATGTACTCCTTAAAATAAGTTATCAAACCTACTCACAAAGTTTGAGGCAAGAATAAGCTCTTTAGCTTTTCCAAAGTCACCGATTTCTACAAATTTGGGTCCCGATGATCGCATAGAAAACTTAAAGTTCGTTAATATCGTTGTAAAATTGCGATTTAACCCAAATTTTTTACAAGTACTCCTTAAAATAAGTTATCAAACCTACTCACAAAGTTTGAGGCAAGAATAAGCTCTTTAGCTTTTCCAAAGTCACCGATTTCTACAAATTTGGGTCCCGATGATCGCATAGAAAACGTAAAGTTCGTTAATATCGTTGTAAAATTGCGATTTAACCCAAATTTTTTGCATGTACTCCTTAAAATAAGTTATCAAACCTACTCACAAAGTTTGAGGCAAGAATAAGCTCTTTAGCTTTTCCAAAGTCACCGATTTCTACAAATTTGGGTCCCGATGATCGCATAGAAAACGTAAAGTTCGTTAATATCGTTGTAAAATTGCGATTTAACCCAAATTTTTTACAAGTACTCCTTAAAATAAGTTATCAAACCTACTCACAAAGTTTGAGGCAAGAATAAGCTCTTTAGCTTTTCCAAAGTCACCGATTTCTACAAATTTGGGTCCCGATGATCGCATAGAAAACGTAAAGTTCGTTAATATCGTTGTAAAATTGCGATTTAACCCAAATTTTTTGCATGTACTCCTTAAAATAAGTTATCAAACCTACTCACAAAGTTTGAGGCAAGAATAAGCTCTTTAGCTTTTCCAAAGTCACCGATTTCTACAAATTTGGGTTCCGATGATCGCATAGAAAACGTAAAGTTCGTTAATATCGTTGTAAAATTGCGATTTAACCCAAATTTTTTACAAGTACTCCTTAAAATAAGTTATCAAACCTACTCACAAAGTTTGAGGCAAGAATAAGCTCTTTAGCTTTTCCAAAGTCACCGATTTCTACAAATTTGGGTCCCGATGATCGCATAGAAAACGTAAAGTTCGTTAATATCGTTGTAAAATTGCGATTTAACCCAAATTTTTTACAAGTACTCCTTAAAATAAGTTATCAAACCTACTCACAAAGTTTGAGGCAAGAATAAGCTCTTTAGCTTTTCCAAAGTCACCGATTTCTACAAATTTGGGTCCCGATGATCGCATAGAAAACGTAAAGTTCGTTAATATCGTTGTAAAATTGCGATTTAACCCAAATTTTTTGCATGTACTCCTTAAAATAAGTTATCAAACCTACTCACAAAGTTTGAGGCAAGAATAAGCTCTTTAGCTTTTCCAAAGTCACCGATTTCTACAAATTTGGGTTCCGATGATCGCATAGAAAAAGTAAAGTTCATTAATATCGTTGTAAAATTGCGATTTAACCCAAATTTTTTGCATGTACTCCTTAAAATAAGTTATTAAACCTACTCACAAAGTTTGAGGCAAGAATAAGCTCTTTAGCTTTTCCAAAGTCACCGATTTCTACAAATTTGGGTTCCGATGATCGCATAGAAAACGTAAAGTTCGTTAATATCGTTGTAAAATTGCGATTTAACCCAAATTTTTTGCATGTACTCCTTAAAATAAGTTATCAAACCTACTCACAAAGTTTGAGGCAAGAATAAGCTCTTTAGCTTTTCCAAAGTCACCGATTTCTACAAATTTGGGTCCCGATGATCGCATAGAAAACGTAAAGTTCGTTAATATCGTTGTAAAATTGCGATTTAACCCAAATTTTTTGCATGTACTCCTTAAAATAAGTTATCAAACCTACTCACAAAGTTTGAGGCAAGAATAAGCTCTTTAGCTTTTCCAAAGTCACCGATTTCTACAAATTTGGGTTCCGATGATCGCATAGAAAAAGTAAAGTTCGTTAATATCGTTGTAAAATTGCGATTTAACCCAAATTTTTTGCATGTACTCCTTAAAATAAGTTATTAAACCTACTCACAAAGTTTGAGGCAAGAATAAGCTCTTTAGCTTTTCCAAAGTCACCGATTTCTACAAATTTGGGTTCCGATGATCGCATAGAAAACGTAAAGTTCGTTAATATCGTTGTAAAATTGCGATTTAACCCAAATTTTTTGCATGTACTCCTTAAAATAAGTTATCAAACCTACTCACAAAGTTTGAGACAAGAATAAGCTCTTTAGCTTTTCCAAAGTCACCGATTTCTACAAATTTGGGTTCCGATGATCGCATAGAAAACGTAAAGTTCGTTAATATCGTTGTAAAATTGCGATTTAACCCAAATTTTTTGCATGTACTCCTTAAAATAAGTTATCAAACCTACTCACAAAGTTTGAGGCAAGAATAAGCTCTTTAGCTTTTCCAAAGTCACCGATTTCTACAAATTTGGGTCCCGATGATCGCATAGAAAACTTAAAGTTCGTTAATATCGTTGTAAAATTGCGATTTAACCCAAATTTTTTACAAGTACTCCTTAAAATAAGTTATCAAACCTACTCACAAAGTTTGAGGCAAGAATAAGCTCTTTAGCTTTTCCAAAGTCACCGATTTCTACAAATTTGGGTCCCGATGATCGCATAGAAAACGTAAAGTTCGTTAATATCGTTGTAAAATTGCGATTTAACCCAAATTTTTTGCATGTACTCCTTAAAATAAGTTATCAAACCTACTCACAAAGTTTGAGGCAAGAATAAGCTCTTTAGCTTTTCCAAAGTCACCGATTTCTACAAATTTGGGTCCCGATGATCGCATAGAAAACGTAAAGTTCGTTAATATCGTTGTAAAATTGCGATTTAACCCAAATTTTTTACAAGTACTCCTTAAAATAAGTTATCAAACCTACTCACAAAGTTTGAGGCAAGAATAAGCTCTTTAGCTTTTCCAAAGTCACCGATTTCTACAAATTTGGGTCCCGATGATCGCATAGAAAACGTAAAGTTCGTTAATATCGTTGTAAAATTGCGATTTAACCCAAATTTTTTGCATGTACTCCTTAAAATAAGTTATCAAACCTACTCACAAAGTTTGAGGCAAGAATAAGCTCTTTAGCTTTTCCAAAGTCACCGATTTCTACAAATTTGGGTTCCGATGATCGCATAGAAAACGTAAAGTTCGTTAATATCGTTGTAAAATTGCGATTTAACCCAAATTTTTTACAAGTACTCCTTAAAATAAGTTATCAAACCTACTCACAAAGTTTGAGGCAAGAATAAGCTCTTTAGCTTTTCCAAAGTCACCGATTTCTACAAATTTGGGTCCCGATGATCGCATAGAAAACGTAAAGTTCGTTAATATCGTTGTAAAATTGCGATTTAACCCAAATTTTTTGCATGTACTCCTTAAAATAAGTTATCAAACCTACTCACAAAGTTTGAGGCAAGAATAAGCTCTTTAGCTTTTCCAAAGTCACCGATTTCTACAAATTTGGGTTCCGATGATCGCATAGAAAACGTAAAGTTCGTTAATATCGTTGTAAAATTGCGATTTAACCCAAATTTTTTACAAGTACTCCTTAAAATAAGTTATCAAACCTACTCACAAAGTTTGAGGCAAGAATAAGCTCTTTAGCTTTTCCAAAGTCACCGATTTCTACAAATTTGGGTTCCGATGATCGCATAGAAAACGTAAAGTTCGTTAATATCGTTGTAAAATTGCGATTTAACCCAACTTTTTTTCATGTACTCCTTAAAATAAGTTATCAAACCTACTCACAAAGTTTGAGGCAAGAATAAGCTCTTTAGCTTTTCCAAAGTCACCGATTTCTACAAATTTGGGTTCCGATGATCGCATAGAAAACGTAAAGTCCGTTAATATCGTTGTAAAATTGCGATTTAACCCAAATTTTTTACAAGTACTCCTTAAAATAAGTTATGAAACCTACTCACAAAGTTTGAGGCAAGAATAAGCTCTTTAGCTTTTCCAAAGTCACCGATTTCTACAAATTTGGGTTCCGATGATCGCATAGAAAACGTAAAGTTCGTTAATATCGTTGTAAAATTGCGATTTAACCCAAATTTTTTACATGTACTCCTTAAAATAAGTTATGAAACCTACTCACAAAGTTTGAGGCAAGAATAAGCTCTTTAGCTTTTCCAAAGTCACCGATTTCTACAAATTTGGGTTCCGATGATCGCATAGAAAACGTAAAGTTCGTTAATATCGTTGTAAAATTGCGATTTAACCCAAATTTTTTACAAGTACTCCTTAAAATAAGTTATGAAACCTACTCACAAAGTTTGAGGCAAGAATAAGCTCTTTAGCTTTTCCAAAGTCACCGATTTCTACAAATTTGGGTTCCGATGATCGCATAGAAAACGTAAAGTTCGTTAATATCGTTGTAAAATTGCGATTTAACCCAAATTTTTTACATGTACTCCTTAAAATAAGTTATGAAACCTACTCACAAAGTTTGAGGCAAGAATAAGCTCTTTAGCTTTTCCAAAGTCACCGATTTCTACAAATTTGGGTTCCGATGATCGTATAGAAAACGTAAAGTTCGTTAATATCGTTGTAAAATTGCGATTTAACCCAAATTTTTTGCAAGTACTCCTTAAAATAAGTTATTAAACCTACTCACAAAGTTTGAGGCAAGAATAAGCTCTTTAGCTTTTCCAAAGTCACCGATTTCTACAAATTTGGGTTCCGATGATCGCATAGAAAACGTAAAGTTCGTTAATATCGTTGTAAAATTGCGATTTAACCCAAATTTTTTGCATGTACTCCTTAAAATAAGTTATCAAACCTACTCACAAAGTTTGAGGCAAGAATAAGCTCTTTAGCTTTTCCAAAGTCACCGATTTCTACAAATTTGGGTCCCGATGATCGCATAGAAAACGTAAAGTTCGTTAATATCGTTGTAAAATTGCGATTTAACCCAAATTTTTTGCAAGTACTCCTTAAAATAAGTTATTAAACCTACTCACAAAGTTTGAGGCAAGAATAAGCTCTTTAGCTTTTCCAAAGTCACCGATTTCTACAAATTTGGGTTCCGATGATCGCATAGAAAACGTAAAGTTCGTTAATATCGTTGTAAAATTGCGATTTAACCCAACTTTTTTTCATGTACTCCTTAAAATAAGTTATCAAACCTACTCACAAAGTTTGAGGCAAGAATAAGCTCTTTAGCTTTTCCAAAGTCACCGATTTCTACAAATTTGGGTTCCGATGATCGCATAGAAAACGTAAAGTCCGTTAATATCGTTGTAAAATTGCGATTTAACCCAAATTTTTTACAAGTACTCCTTAAAATAAGTTATGAAACCTACTCACAAAGTTTGAGGCAAGAATAAGCTCTTTAGCTTTTCCAAAGTCACCGATTTCTACAAATTTGGGTTCCGATGATCGCATAGAAAACGTAAAGTTCGTTAATATCGTTGTAAAATTGCGATTTAACCCAAATTTTTTACATGTACTCCTTAAAATAAGTTATGAAACCTACTCACAAAGTTTGAGGCAAGAATAAGCTCTTTAGCTTTTCCAAAGTCACCGATTTCTACAAATTTGGGTTCCGATGATCGTATAGAAAACGTAAAGTTCGTTAATATCGTTGTAAAATTGCGATTTAACCCAAATTTTTTGCAAGTACTCCTTAAAATAAGTTATCAAACCTACTCACAAAGTTTGAGGCAAGAATAAGCTCTTTAGCTTTTCCAAAGTCACCGATTTCTACAAATTTGGGTCCCGATGATCGCATAGAAAACGTAAAGTTCGTTAATATCGTTGTAAAATTGCGATTTAACCCAAATTTTTTGCATGTACTCCTTAAAATAAGTTATTAAACCTACTCACAAAGTTTGAGGCAAGAATAAGCTCTTTAGCTTTTCCAAAGTCACCGATTTCTACAAATTTGGGTCCCGATGATCGCATAGAAAACGTAAAGTTCGTTAATATCGTTGTAAAATTGCGATTTAACCCAAATTTTTTGCAAGTACTCCTTAAAATAAGTTATTAAACCTACTCACAAAGTTTGAGGCAAGAATAAGCTCTTTAGCTTTTCCAAAGTCACCGATTTCTACAAATTTGGGTTCCGATGATCGCATAGAAAACGTAAAGTTCGTTAATATCGTTGTAAAATTGCGATTTAACCCAAATTTTTTACATGTACTCCTTAAAATAAGTTATGAAACCTACTCACAAAGTTTGAGGCAAGAATAAGCTCTTTAGCTTTTCCAAAGTCACCGATTTCTACAAATTTGGGTTCCGATGATCGCATAGAAAACGTAAAGTTCGTTAATATCGTTGTAAAATTGCGATTTAACCCAAATTTTTTACAAGTACTCCTTAAAATAAGTTATGAAACCTACTCACAAAGTTTGAGGCAAGAATAAGCTCTTTAGCTTTTCCAAAGTCACCGATTTCTACAAATTTGGGTTCCGATGATCGCATAGAAAACGTAAAGTTCGTTAATATCGTTGTAAAATTGCGATTTAACCCAAATTTTTTACATGTACTCCTTAAAATAAGTTATGAAACCTACTCACAAAGTTTGAGGCAAGAATAAGCTCTTTAGCTTTTCCAAAGTCACCGATTTCTACAAATTTGGGTTCCGATGATCGTATAGAAAACGTAAAGTTCGTTAATATCGTTGTAAAATTGCGATTTAACCCAAATTTTTTGCAAGTACTCCTTAAAATAAGTTATTAAACCTACTCACAAAGTTTGAGGCAAGAATAAGCTCTTTAGCTTTTCCAAAGTCACCGATTTCTACAAATTTGGGTTCCGATGATCGCATAGAAAACGTAAAGTTCGTTAATATCGTTGTAAAATTGCGATTTAACCCAAATTTTTTGCATGTACTCCTTAAAATAAGTTATCAAACCTACTCACAAAGTTTGAGGCAAGAATAAGCTCTTTAGCTTTTCCAAAGTCACCGATTTCTACAAATTTGGGTCCCGATGATCGCATAGAAAACGTAAAGTTCGTTAATATCGTTGTAAAATTGCGATTTAACCCAAATTTTTTGCAAGTACTCCTTAAAATAAATTATTAAACCTACTCACAAAGTTTGAGGCAAGAATAAGCTCTTTAGCTTTTCCAAAGTCACCGATTTCTACAAATTTGGGTTCCGATGATCGCATAGAAAACGTAAAGTTCGTTAATATCGTTGTAAAATTGCGATTTAACCCAACTTTTTTGCATGTACTCCTTAAAATAAGTTATCAAACCTACTCACAAAGTTTGAGGCAAGAATAAGATCTTTAGCTTTTCCAAAGTCACCGATTTCTACAAATTTGGGTTCCGATGATCGCATAGAAAACGTAAAGTCCGTTAATATCGTTGTAAAATTGCGATTTAACCCAAATTTTTTACAAGTACTCCTTAAAATAAGTTATGAAACCTACTCACAAAGTTTGAGGCAAGAATAAGCTCTTTAGCTTTTCCAAAGTCACCGATTTCTACAAATTTGGGTTCCGATGATCGCATAGAAAACGTAAAGTTCGTTAATATCGTTGTAAAATTGCGATTTAACCCAAATTTTTTACATGTACTCCTTAAAATAAGTTATGAAACCTACTCACAAAGTTTGAGGCAAGAATAAGCTCTTTAGCTTTTCCAAAGTCACCGATTTCTACAAATTTGGGTTCCGATGATCGCATAGAAAACGTAAAGTTCGTTAATATCGTTGTAAAATTGCGATTTAACCCAAATTTTTTACAAGTACTCCTTAAAATAAGTTATGAAACCTACTCACAAAGTTTGAGGCAAGAATAAGCTCTTTAGCTTTTCCAAAGTCACCGATTTCTACAAATTTGGGTTCCGATGATCGCATAGAAAACGTAAAGTTCGTTAATATCGTTGTAAAATTGCGATTTAACCCAAATTTTTTACATGTACTCCTTAAAATAAGTTATGAAACCTACTCACAAAGTTTGAGGCAAGAATAAGCTCTTTAGCTTTTCCAAAGTCACCGATTTCTACAAATTTGGGTTCCGATGATCGTATAGAAAACGTAAAGTTCGTTAATATCGTTGTAAAATTGCGATTTAACCCAAATTTTTTGCAAGTACTCCTTAAAATAAGTTATTAAACCTACTCACAAAGTTTGAGGCAAGAATAAGCTCTTTAGCTTTTCCAAAGTCACCGATTTCTACAAATTTGGGTTCCGATGATCGCATAGAAAACGTAAAGTTCGTTAATATCGTTGTAAAATTGCGATTTAACCCAAATTTTTTGCATGTACTCCTTAAAATAAGTTATCAAACCTACTCACAAAGTTTGAGGCAAGAATAAGCTCTTTAGCTTTTCCAAAGTCACCGATTTCTACAAATTTGGGTCCCGATGATCGCATAGAAAACGTAAAGTTCGTTAATATCGTTGTAAAATTGCGATTTAACCCAAATTTTTTGCAAGTACTCCTTAAAATAAGTTATTAAACCTACTCACAAAGTTTGAGGCAAGAATAAGCTCTTTAGCTTTTCCAAAGTCACCGATTTCTACAAATTTGGGTTCCGATGATCGCATAGAAAACGTAAAGTTCGTTAATATCGTTGTAAAATTGCGATTTAACCCAACTTTTTTGCATGTACTCCTTAAAATAAGTTATCAAACCTACTCACAAAGTTTGAGGCAAGAATAAGATCTTTAGCTTTTCCAAAGTCACCGATTTCTACAAATTTGGGTTCCGATGATCGCATAGAAAACGTAAAGTCCGTTAATATCGTTGTAAAATTGCGATTTAACCCAAATTTTTTACAAGTACTCCTTAAAATAAGTTATGAAACCTACTCACAAAGTTTGAGGCAAGAATAAGCTCTTTAGCTTTTCCAAAGTCACCGATTTCTACAAATTTGGGTTCCGATGATCGCATAGAAAACGTAAAGTTCGTTAATATCGTTGTAAAATTGCGATTTAACCCAAATTTTTTACATGTACTCCTTAAAATAAGTTATGAAACCTACTCACAAAGTTTGAGGCAAGAATAAGCTCTTTAGCTTTTCCAAAGTCACCGATTTCTACAAATTTGGGTTCCGATGATCGTATAGAAAACGTAAAGTTCGTTAATATCGTTGTAAAATTGCGATTTAACCCAAATTTTTTGCAAGTACTCCTTAAAATAAGTTATCAAACCTACTCACAAAGTTTGAGGCAAGAATAAGCTCTTTAGCTTTTCCAAAGTCACCGATTTCTACAAATTTGGGTCCCGATGATCGCATAGAAAACGTAAAGTTCGTTAATATCGTTGTAAAATTGCGATTTAACCCAAATTTTTTGCATGTACTCCTTAAAATAAGTTATCAAACCTACTCACAAAGTTTGAGGCAAGAATAAGCTCTTTAGCTTTTCCAAAGTCACCGATTTCTACAAATTTGGGTCCCGATGATCGCATAGAAAACGTAAAGTTCGTTAATATCGTTGTAAAATTGCGATTTAACCCAAATTTTTTGCAAGTACTCCTTAAAATAAGTTATTAAACCTACTCACAAAGTTTGAGGCAAGAATAAGCTCTTTAGCTTTTCCAAAGTCACCGATTTCTACAAATTTGGGTTCCGATGATCGCATAGAAAACGTAAAGTTCGTTAATATCGTTGTAAAATTGCGATTTAACCCAACTTTTTTGCATGTACTCCTTAAAATAAGTTATCAAACCTACTCACAAAGTTTGAGGCAAGAATAAGATCTTTAGCTTTTCCAAAGTCACCGATTTCTACAAATTTGGGTTCCGATGATCGCATAGAAAACGTAAAGTCCGTTAATATCGTTGTAAAATTGCGATTTAACCCAAATTTTTTACAAGTACTCCTTAAAATAAGTTATGAAACCTACTCACAAAGTTTGAGGCAAGAATAAGCTCTTTAGCTTTTCCAAAGTCACCGATTTCTACAAATTTGGGTTCCGATGATCGCATAGAAAACGTAAAGTTCGTTAATATCGTTGTAAAATTGCGATTTAACCCAAATTTTTTACATGTACTCCTTAAAATAAGTTATGAAACCTACTCACAAAGTTTGAGGCAAGAATAAGCTCTTTAGCTTTTCCAAAGTCACCGATTTCTACAAATTTGGGTTCCGATGATCGTATAGAAAACGTAAAGTTCGTTAATATCGTTGTAAAATTGCGATTTAACCCAAATTTTTTGCAAGTACTCCTTAAAATAAGTTATCAAACCTACTCACAAAGTTTGAGGCAAGAATAAGCTCTTTAGCTTTTCCAAAGTCACCGATTTCTACAAATTTGGGTCCCGATGATCGCATAGAAAACGTAAAGTTCGTTAATATCGTTGTAAAATTGCGATTTAACCCAAATTTTTTGCATGTACTCCTTAAAATAAGTTATTAAACCTACTCACAAAGTTTGAGGCAAGAATAAGCTCTTTAGCTTTTCCAAAGTCACCGATTTCTACAAATTTGGGTCCCGATGATCGCATAGAAAACGTAAAGTTCGTTAATATCGTTGTAAAATTGCGATTTAACCCAAATTTTTTACATGTACTCCTTAAAATAAGTTATGAAACCTACTCACAAAGTTTGAGGCAAGAATAAGCTCTTTAGCTTTTCCAAAGTCACCGATTTCTACAAATTTGGGTCCCGATGATCGCATAGAAAACGTAAAGTTCGTTAATATCGTTGTAAAATTGCGATTTAACCCAAATTTTTTGCAAGTACTCCTTAAAATAAGTTATTAAACCTACTCACAAAGTTTGAGGCAAGAATAAGCTCTTTAGCTTTTCCAAAGTCACCGATTTCTACAAATTTGGGTTCCGATGATCGCATAGAAAACGTAAAGTTCGTTAATATCGTTGTAAAATTGCGATTTAACCCAAATTTTTTACATGTACTCCTTAAAATAAGTTATGAAACCTACTCACAAAGTTTGAGGCAAGAATAAGCTCTTTAGCTTTTCCAAAGTCACCGATTTCTACAAATTTGGGTTCCGATGATCGCATAGAAAACGTAAAGTTCGTTAATATCGTTGTAAAATTGCGATTTAACCCAAATTTTTTGCATGTACTCCTTAAAATAAGTTATCAAACCTACTCACAAAGTTTGAGGCAAGAATAAGCTCTTTAGCTTTTCCAAAGTCACCGATTTCTACAAATTTGGGTCCCGATGATCGCATAGAAAACGTAAAGTTCGTTAATATCGTTGTAAAATTGCGATTTAACCCAAATTTTTTGCATGTACTCCTTAAAATAAGTTATCAAACCTACTCACAAAGTTTGAGGCAAGAATAAGCTCTTTAGCTTTTCCAAAGTCACCGATTTCTACAAATTTGGGTCCCGATGATCGCATAGAAAACGTAAAGTTCGTTAATATCGTTGTAAAATTGCGATTTAACCCAAATTTTTTGCAAGTACTCCTTAAAATAAGTTATTAAACCTACTCACAAAGTTTGAGGCAAGAATAAGCTCTTTAGCTTTTCCAAAGTCACCGATTTCTACAAATTTGGGTTCCGATGATCGCATAGAAAACGTAAAGTTCGTTAATATCGTTGTAAAATTGCGATTTAACCCAACTTTTTTGCATGTACTCCTTAAAATAAGTTATCAAACCTACTCACAAAGTTTGAGGCAAGAATAAGATCTTTAGCTTTTCCAAAGTCACCGATTTCTACAAATTTGGGTTCCGATGATCGCATAGAAAACGTAAAGTCCGTTAATATCGTTGTAAAATTGCGATTTAACCCAAATTTTTTACAAGTACTCCTTAAAATAAGTTATGAAACCTACTCACAAAGTTTGAGGCAAGAATAAGCTCTTTAGCTTTTCCAAAGTCACCGATTTCTACAAATTTGGGTTCCGATGATCGCATAGAAAACGTAAAGTTCGTTAATATCGTTGTAAAATTGCGATTTAACCCAAATTTTTTACATGTACTCCTTAAAATAAGTTATGAAACCTACTCACAAAGTTTGAGGCAAGAATAAGCTCTTTAGCTTTTCCAAAGTCACCGATTTCTACAAATTTGGGTTCCGATGATCGTATAGAAAACGTAAAGTTCGTTAATATCGTTGTAAAATTGCGATTTAACCCAAATTTTTTGCAAGTACTCCTTAAAATAAGTTATCAAACCTACTCACAAAGTTTGAGGCAAGAATAAGCTCTTTAGCTTTTCCAAAGTCACCGATTTCTACAAATTTGGGTCCCGATGATCGCATAGAAAACGTAAAGTTCGTTAATATCGTTGTAAAATTGCGATTTAACCCAAATTTTTTGCATGTACTCCTTAAAATAAGTTATTAAACCTACTCACAAAGTTTGAGGCAAGAATAAGCTCTTTAGCTTTTCCAAAGTCACCGATTTCTACAAATTTGGGTCCCGATGATCGCATAGAAAACGTAAAGTTCGTTAATATCGTTGTAAAATTGCGATTTAACCCAAATTTTTTACATGTACTCCTTAAAATAAGTTATGAAACCTACTCACAAAGTTTGAGGCAAGAATAAGCTCTTTAGCTTTTCCAAAGTCACCGATTTCTACAAATTTGGGTCCCGATGATCGCATAGAAAACGTAAAGTTCGTTAATATCGTTGTAAAATTGCGATTTAACCCAAATTTTTTGCAAGTACTCCTTAAAATAAGTTATTAAACCTACTCACAAAGTTTGAGGCAAGAATAAGCTCTTTAGCTTTTCCAAAGTCACCGATTTCTACAAATTTGGGTTCCGATGATCGCATAGAAAACGTAAAGTTCGTTAATATCGTTGTAAAATTGCGATTTAACCCAAATTTTTTACATGTACTCCTTAAAATAAGTTATGAAACCTACTCACAAAGTTTGAGGCAAGAATAAGCTCTTTAGCTTTTCCAAAGTCACCGATTTCTACAAATTTGGGTTCCGATGATCGCATAGAAAACGTAAAGTTCGTTAATATCGTTGTAAAATTGCGATTTATCCCAAATTTTTTGCATGTACTCCTTAAAATAAGTTATCAAACCTACTCACAAAGTTTGAGGCAAGAATAAGCTCTTTAGCTTTTCCAAAGTCACCGATTTCTACAAATTTGGGTTCCGATGATCGCATAGAAAACGTAAAGTTCGTTAATATCGTTGTAAAATTGCGATTTAACCCAAATTTTTTGCATGTACTCCTTAAAATAAGTTATCAAACCTACTCACAAAGTTTGAGGCAAGAATAAGCTCTTTAGCTTTTCCAAAGTCACCGATTTCTACAAATTTGGGTTCCGATGATCGCATAGAAAACGTAAAGTTCGTTAATATCGTTGTAAAATTGCGATTTAACCCAACTTTTTTGCAAGTACTCCTTAAAATAAGTTATCAAACCTACTCACAAAGTTTGAGGCAAGAATAAGCTCTTTAGCTTTTCCAAAGTCACCGATTTCTACAAATTTGGGTTCCGATGATCGCATAGAAAACGTAAAGTTCGTTAATATCGTTGTAAAATTGCGATTTAACCCAAATTTTTTACAAGTACTCCTTAAAATAAGTTATTAAACCTACTCACAAAGTTTGAGGCAAGAATAAGCTCTTTAGCTTTTCCAAAGTCACCGATTTCTACAAATTTGGGTTCCGATGATCGCATAGAAAACGTAAAGTTCATTAATATCGTTGTAAAATTGCGATTTAACCCAACTTTTTTGCATGTACTCCTTAAAATAAGTTATCAAACCTACTCACAAAGTTTGAGGCAAGAATAAGCTCTTTAGCTTTTCCAAAGTCACCGATTTCTACAAATTTGGGTTCCGATGATCGCATAGAAAACGTAAAGTTCGTTAATATCGTTGTAAAATTGCGATTTAACCCAAATTTTTTACAAGTACTCCTTAAAATAAGTTATGAAACCTACTCACAAAGTTTGAGGCAAGAATAAGCTCTTTAGCTTTTCCAAAGTCACCGATTTCTACAAATTTGGGTTCCGATGATCGCATAGAAAACGTAAAGTTCGTTAATATCGTTGTAAAATTGCGATTTAACCCAAATTTTTTGCAAGTACTCCTTAAAATAAGTTATTAAACCTACTCACAAAGTTTGAGGCAAGAATAAGCTCTTTAGCTTTTCCAAAGTCACCGATTTCTACAAATTTGGGTTCCGATGATCGCATAGAAAACGTAAAGTTCGTTAATATCGTTGTAAAATTGCGATTTAACCCAAATTTTTTACATGTACTCCTTAAAATAAGTTATGAAACCTACTCACAAAGTTTGAGGCAAGAATAAGCTCTTTAGCTTTTCCAAAGTCACCGATTTCTACAAATTTGGGTTCCGATGATCGCATAGAAAACGTAAAGTTCGTTAATATCGTTGTAAAATTGCGATTTAACCCAAATTTTTTGCATGTACTCCTTAAAATAAGTTATCAAACCTACTCACAAAGTTTGAGGCAAGAATAAGCTCTTTAGCTTTTCCAAAGTCACCGATTTCTACAAATTTGGGTTCCGATGATCGCATAGAAAACGTAAAGTTCGTTAATATCGTTGTAAAATTGCGATTTAACCCAAATTTTTTGCATGTACTCCTTAAAATAAGTTATCAAACCTACTCACAAAGTTTGAGGCAAGAATAAGCTCTTTAGCTTTTCCAAAGTCACCGATTTCTACAAATTTGGGTTCCGATGATCGCATAGAAAACGTAAAGTTCGTTAATATCGTTGTAAAATTGCGATTTAACCCAACTTTTTTGCATGTACTCCTTAAAATAAGTTATCAAACCTACTCACAAAGTTTGAGGCAAGAATAAGATCTTTAGCTTTTCCAAAGTCACCGATTTCTACAAATTTGGGTTCCGATGATCGCATAGAAAACGTAAAGTCCGTTAATATCGTTGTAAAATTGCGATTTAACCCAAATTTTTTACAAGTACTCCTTAAAATAAGTTATGAAACCTACTCACAAAGTTTGAGGCAAGAATAAGCTCTTTAGCTTTTCCAAAGTCACCGATTTCTACAAATTTGGGTTCCGATGATCGCATAGAAAACGTAAAGTTCGTTAATATCGTTGTAAAATTGCGATTTAACCCAAATTTTTTACATGTACTCCTTAAAATAAGTTATGAAACCTACTCACAAAGTTTGAGGCAAGAATAAGCTCTTTAGCTTTTCCAAAGTCACCGATTTCTACAAATTTGGGTTCCGATGATCGTATAGAAAACGTAAAGTTCGTTAATATCGTTGTAAAATTGCGATTTAACCCAAATTTTTTGCAAGTACTCCTTAAAATAAGTTATCAAACCTACTCACAAAGTTTGAGGCAAGAATAAGCTCTTTAGCTTTTCCAAAGTCACCGATTTCTACAAATTTGGGTCCCGATGATCGCATAGAAAACGTAAAGTTCGTTAATATCGTTGTAAAATTGCGATTTAACCCAAATTTTTTGCATGTACTCCTTAAAATAAGTTATTAAACCTACTCACAAAGTTTGAGGCAAGAATAAGCTCTTTAGCTTTTCCAAAGTCACCGATTTCTACAAATTTGGGTCCCGATGATCGCATAGAAAACGTAAAGTTCGTTAATATCGTTGTAAAATTGCGATTTAACCCAAATTTTT
Source organism: Acer campestre (assembly GCA_954870605.1). Lineage (NCBI taxonomy): Eukaryota > Viridiplantae > Streptophyta > Magnoliopsida > Sapindales > Sapindaceae > Acer > Acer campestre. The sequence continues at coordinate 19,794 of CATOZR010000004.1, forward strand.
TGCAAGTACTCCTTAAAATAAGTTATTAAACCTACTCACAAAGTTTGAGGCAAGAATAAGCTCTTTAGCTTTTCCAAAGTCACCGATTTCTACAAATTTGGGTTCCGATGATCGCATAGAAAACGTAAAGTTCGTTAATATCGTTGTAAAATTGCGATTTAACCCAAATTTTTTACATGTACTCCTTAAAATAAGTTATGAAACCTACTCACAAAGTTTGAGGCAAGAATAAGCTCTTTAGCTTTTCCAAAGTCACCGATTTCTACAAATTTGGGTTCCGATGATCGCATAGAAAACGTAAAGTTCGTTAATATCGTTGTAAAATTGCGATTTAACCCAAATTTTTTGCATGTACTCCTTAAAATAAGTTATCAAACCTACTCACAAAGTTTGAGGCAAGAATAAGCTCTTTAGCTTTTCCAAAGTCACCGATTTCTACAAATTTGGGTTCCGATGATCGCATAGAAAACGTAAAGTTCGTTAATATCGTTGTAAAATTGCGATTTAACCCAAATTTTTTGCATGTACTCCTTAAAATAAGTTATCAAACCTACTCACAAAGTTTGAGGCAAGAATAAGCTCTTTAGCTTTTCCAAAGTCACCGATTTCTACAAATTTGGGTTCCGATGATCGCATAGAAAACGTAAAGTTCGTTAATATCGTTGTAAAATTGCGATTTAACCCAACTTTTTTGCATGTACTCCTTAAAATAAGTTATCAAACCTACTCACAAAGTTTGAGGCAAGAATAAGATCTTTAGCTTTTCCAAAGTCACCGATTTCTACAAATTTGGGTTCCGATGATCGCATAGAAAACGTAAAGTCCGTTAATATCGTTGTAAAATTGCGATTTAACCCAAATTTTTTACAAGTACTCCTTAAAATAAGTTATGAAACCTACTCACAAAGTTTGAGGCAAGAATAAGCTCTTTAGCTTTTCCAAAGTCACCGATTTCTACAAATTTGGGTTCCGATGATCGCATAGAAAACGTAAAGTTCGTTAATATCGTTGTAAAATTGCGATTTAACCCAAATTTTTTACATGTACTCCTTAAAATAAGTTATGAAACCTACTCACAAAGTTTGAGGCAAGAATAAGCTCTTTAGCTTTTCCAAAGTCACCGATTTCTACAAATTTGGGTTCCGATGATCGTATAGAAAACGTAAAGTTCGTTAATATCGTTGTAAAATTGCGATTTAACCCAAATTTTTTGCAAGTACTCCTTAAAATAAGTTATCAAACCTACTCACAAAGTTTGAGGCAAGAATAAGCTCTTTAGCTTTTCCAAAGTCACCGATTTCTACAAATTTGGGTCCCGATGATCGCATAGAAAACGTAAAGTTCGTTAATATCGTTGTAAAATTGCGATTTAACCCAAATTTTTTGCATGTACTCCTTAAAATAAGTTATTAAACCTACTCACAAAGTTTGAGGCAAGAATAAGCTCTTTAGCTTTTCCAAAGTCACCGATTTCTACAAATTTGGGTCCCGATGATCGCATAGAAAACGTAAAGTTCGTTAATATCGTTGTAAAATTGCGATTTAACCCAAATTTTTTGCAAGTACTCCTTAAAATAAGTTATTAAACCTACTCACAAAGTTTGAGGCAAGAATAAGCTCTTTAGCTTTTCCAAAGTCACCGATTTCTACAAATTTGGGTTCCGATGATCGCATAGAAAACGTAAAGTTCGTTAATATCGTTGTAAAATTGCGATTTAACCCAAATTTTTTACATGTACTCCTTAAAATAAGTTATGAAACCTACTCACAAAGTTTGAGGCAAGAATAAGCTCTTTAGCTTTTCCAAAGTCACCGATTTCTACAAATTTGGGTCCCGATGATCGCATAGAAAACGTAAAGTTCGTTAATATCGTTGTAAAATTGCGATTTAACCCAAATTTTTTGCAAGTACTCCTTAAAATAAGTTATTAAACCTACTCACAAAGTTTGAGGCAAGAATAAGCTCTTTAGCTTTTCCAAAGTCACCGATTTCTACAAATTTGGGTTCCGATGATCGCATAGAAAACGTAAAGTTCGTTAATATCGTTGTAAAATTGCGATTTAACCCAAATTTTTTACATGTACTCCTTAAAATAAGTTATGAAACCTACTCACAAAGTTTGAGGCAAGAATAAGCTCTTTAGCTTTTCCAAAGTCACCGATTTCTACAAATTTGGGTTCCGATGATCGCATAGAAAACGTAAAGTTCGTTAATATCGTTGTAAAATTGCGATTTAACCCAAATTTTTTGCATGTACTCCTTAAAATAAGTTATCAAACCTACTCACAAAGTTTGAGGCAAGAATAAGCTCTTTAGCTTTTCCAAAGTCACCGATTTCTACAAATTTGGGTTCCGATGATCGCATAGAAAACGTAAAGTTCGTTAATATCGTTGTAAAATTGCGATTTAACCCAAATTTTTTGCATGTACTCCTTAAAATAAGTTATCAAACCTACTCACAAAGTTTGAGGCAAGAATAAGCTCTTTAGCTTTTCCAAAGTCACCGATTTCTACAAATTTGGGTTCCGATGATCGCATAGAAAACGTAAAGTTCGTTAATATCGTTGTAAAATTGCGATTTAACCCAACTTTTTTGCAAGTACTCCTTAAAATAAGTTATCAAACCTACTCACAAAGTTTGAGGCAAGAATAAGCTCTTTAGCTTTTCCAAAGTCACCGATTTCTACAAATTTGGGTTCCGATGATCGCATAGAAAACGTAAAGTTCGTTAATATCGTTGTAAAATTGCGATTTAACCCAAATTTTTTACAAGTACTCCTTAAAATAAGTTATTAAACCTACTCACAAAGTTTGAGGCAAGAATAAGCTCTTTAGCTTTTCCAAAGTCACCGATTTCTACAAATTTGGGTTCCGATGATCGCATAGAAAACGTAAAGTTCATTAATATCGTTGTAAAATTGCGATTTAACCCAACTTTTTTGCATGTACTCCTTAAAATAAGTTATCAAACCTACTCACAAAGTTTGAGGCAAGAATAAGCTCTTTAGCTTTTCCAAAGTCACCGATTTCTACAAATTTGGGTTCCGATGATCGCATAGAAAACGTAAAGTTCGTTAATATCGTTGTAAAATTGCGATTTAACCCAAATTTTTTACAAGTACTCCTTAAAATAAGTTATGAAACCTACTCACAAAGTTTGAGGCAAGAATAAGCTCTTTAGCTTTTCCAAAGTCACCGATTTCTACAAATTTGGGTTCCGATGATCGCATAGAAAACGTAAAGTTCGTTAATATCGTTGTAAAATTGCGATTTAACCCAAATTTTTTGCAAGTACTCCTTAAAATAAGTTATTAAACCTACTCACAAAGTTTGAGGCAAGAATAAGCTCTTTAGCTTTTCCAAAGTCACCGATTTCTACAAATTTGGGTTCCGATGATCGCATAGAAAACGTAAAGTTCGTTAATATCGTTGTAAAATTGCGATTTAACCCAAATTTTTTACATGTACTCCTTAAAATAAGTTATGAAACCTACTCACAAAGTTTGAGGCAAGAATAAGCTCTTTAGCTTTTCCAAAGTCACCGATTTCTACAAATTTGGGTTCCGATGATCGCATAGAAAACGTAAAGTTCGTTAATATCGTTGTAAAATTGCGATTTAACCCAAATTTTTTGCATGTACTCCTTAAAATAAGTTATCAAACCTACTCACAAAGTTTGAGGCAAGAATAAGCTCTTTAGCTTTTCCAAAGTCACCGATTTCTACAAATTTGGGTTCCGATGATCGCATAGAAAACGTAAAGTTCGTTAATATCGTTGTAAAATTGCGATTTAACCCAAATTTTTTGCATGTACTCCTTAAAATAAGTTATCAAACCTACTCACAAAGTTTGAGGCAAGAATAAGCTCTTTAGCTTTTCCAAAGTCACCGATTTCTACAAATTTGGGTTCCGATGATCGCATAGAAAACGTAAAGTTCGTTAATATCGTTGTAAAATTGCGATTTAACCCAACTTTTTTGCAAGTACTCCTTAAAATAAGTTATCAAACCTACTCACAAAGTTTGAGGCAAGAATAAGCTCTTTAGCTTTTCCAAAGTCACCGATTTCTACAAATTTGGGTTCCGATGATCGCATAGAAAACGTAAAGTTCGTTAATATCGTTGTAAAATTGCGATTTAACCCAAATTTTTTACAAGTACTCCTTAAAATAAGTTATTAAACCTACTCACAAAGTTTGAGGCAAGAATAAGCTCTTTAGCTTTTCCAAAGTCACCGATTTCTACAAATTTGGGTTCCGATGATCGCATAGAAAACGTAAAGTTCGTTAATATCGTTGTAAAATTGCGATTTAACCCAACTTTTTTGCATGTACTCCTTAAAATAAGTTATCAAACCTACTCACAAAGTTTGAGGCAAGAATAAGCTCTTTAGCTTTTCCAAAGTCACCGATTTCTACAAATTTGGGTTCCGATGATCGCATAGAAAACGTAAAGTTCGTTAATATCGTTGTAAAATTGCGATTTAACCCAAATTTTTTACAAGTACTCCTTAAAATAAGTTATGAAACCTACTCACAAAGTTTGAGGCAAGAATAAGCTCTTTAGCTTTTCCAAAGTCACCGATTTCTACAAATTTGGGTTCCGATGATCGCATAGAAAACGTAAAGTTCGTTAATATCGTTGTAAAATTGCGATTTAACCCAAATTTTTTGCAAGTACTCCTTAAAATAAGTTATGAAACCTACTCACAAAGTTTGAGGCAAGAATAAGCTCTTTAGCTTTTCCAAAGTCACCGATTTCTACAAATTTGGGTTCCGATGATCGCATAGAAAACGTAAAGTTCGTTAATATCGTTGTAAAATTGCGATTTAACCCAAATTTTTTGCAAGTACTCCTTAAAATAAGTTATTAAACCTACTCACAAAGTTTGAGGCAAGAATAAGCTCTTTAGCTTTTCCAAAGTCACCGATTTCTACAAATTTGGGTTCCGATGATCGCATAGAAAACGTAAAGTTCGTTAATATCGTTGTAAAATTGCGATTTAACCCAAATTTTTTGCATGTACTCCTTAAAATAAGTTATCAAACCTACTCACAAAGTTTGAGGCAAGAATAAGCTCTTTAGCTTTTCCAAAGTCACCGATTTCTACAAATTTGGGTCCCGATGATCGCATAGAAAACGTAAAGTTCGTTAATATCGTTGTAAAATTGCGATTTAACCCAAATTTTTTGCAAGTACTCCTTAAAATAAGTTATTAAACCTACTCACAAAGTTTGAGGCAAGAATAAGCTCTTTAGCTTTTCCAAAGTCACCGATTTCTACAAATTTGGGTTCCGATGATCGCATAGAAAACGTAAAGTTCGTTAATATCGTTGTAAAATTGCGATTTAACCCAACTTTTTTGCATGTACTCCTTAAAATAAGTTATCAAACCTACTCACAAAGTTTGAGGCAAGAATAAGATCTTTAGCTTTTCCAAAGTCACCGATTTCTACAAATTTGGGTTCCGATGATCGCATAGAAAACGTAAAGTCCGTTAATATCGTTGTAAAATTGCGATTTAACCCAAATTTTTTACAAGTACTCCTTAAAATAAGTTATGAAACCTACTCACAAAGTTTGAGGCAAGAATAAGCTCTTTAGCTTTTCCAAAGTCACCGATTTCTACAAATTTGGGTTCCGATGATCGCATAGAAAACGTAAAGTTCGTTAATATCGTTGTAAAATTGCGATTTAACCCAAATTTTTTACATGTACTCCTTAAAATAAGTTATGAAACCTACTCACAAAGTTTGAGGCAAGAATAAGCTCTTTAGCTTTTCCAAAGTCACCGATTTCTACAAATTTGGGTTCCGATGATCGTATAGAAAACGTAAAGTTCGTTAATATCGTTGTAAAATTGCGATTTAACCCAAATTTTTTGCAAGTACTCCTTAAAATAAGTTATCAAACCTACTCACAAAGTTTGAGGCAAGAATAAGCTCTTTAGCTTTTCCAAAGTCACCGATTTCTACAAATTTGGGTCCCGATGATCGCATAGAAAACGTAAAGTTCGTTAATATCGTTGTAAAATTGCGATTTAACCCAAATTTTTTGCATGTACTCCTTAAAATAAGTTATTAAACCTACTCACAAAGTTTGAGGCAAGAATAAGCTCTTTAGCTTTTCCAAAGTCACCGATTTCTACAAATTTGGGTCCCGATGATCGCATAGAAAACGTAAAGTTCGTTAATATCGTTGTAAAATTGCGATTTAACCCAAATTTTTTGCAAGTACTCCTTAAAATAAGTTATTAAACCTACTCACAAAGTTTGAGGCAAGAATAAGCTCTTTAGCTTTTCCAAAGTCACCGATTTCTACAAATTTGGGTTCCGATGATCGCATAGAAAACGTAAAGTTCGTTAATATCGTTGTAAAATTGCGATTTAACCCAAATTTTTTACATGTACTCCTTAAAATAAGTTATGAAACCTACTCACAAAGTTTGAGGCAAGAATAAGCTCTTTAGCTTTTCCAAAGTCACCGATTTCTACAAATTTGGGTCCCGATGATCGCATAGAAAACGTAAAGTTCGTTAATATCGTTGTAAAATTGCGATTTAACCCAAATTTTTTGCAAGTACTCCTTAAAATAAGTTATTAAACCTACTCACAAAGTTTGAGGCAAGAATAAGCTCTTTAGCTTTTCCAAAGTCACCGATTTCTACAAATTTGGGTTCCGATGATCGCATAGAAAACGTAAAGTTCGTTAATATCGTTGTAAAATTGCGATTTAACCCAAATTTTTTACATGTACTCCTTAAAATAAGTTATGAAACCTACTCACAAAGTTTGAGGCAAGAATAAGCTCTTTAGCTTTTCCAAAGTCACCGATTTCTACAAATTTGGGTTCCGATGATCGCATAGAAAACGTAAAGTTCGTTAATATCGTTGTAAAATTGCGATTTAACCCAAATTTTTTGCATGTACTCCTTAAAATAAGTTATCAAACCTACTCACAAAGTTTGAGGCAAGAATAAGCTCTTTAGCTTTTCCAAAGTCACCGATTTCTACAAATTTGGGTTCCGATGATCGCATAGAAAACGTAAAGTTCGTTAATATCGTTGTAAAATTGCGATTTAACCCAAATTTTTTGCATGTACTCCTTAAAATAAGTTATCAAACCTACTCACAAAGTTTGAGGCAAGAATAAGCTCTTTAGCTTTTCCAAAGTCACCGATTTCTACAAATTTGGGTTCCGATGATCGCATAGAAAACGTAAAGTTCGTTAATATCGTTGTAAAATTGCGATTTAACCCAACTTTTTTGCAAGTACTCCTTAAAATAAGTTATCAAACCTACTCACAAAGTTTGAGGCAAGAATAAGCTCTTTAGCTTTTCCAAAGTCACCGATTTCTACAAATTTGGGTTCCGATGATCGCATAGAAAACGTAAAGTTCGTTAATATCGTTGTAAAATTGCGATTTAACCCAAATTTTTTACAAGTACTCCTTAAAATAAGTTATTAAACCTACTCACAAAGTTTGAGGCAAGAATAAGCTCTTTAGCTTTTCCAAAGTCACCGATTTCTACAAATTTGGGTTCCGATGATCGCATAGAAAACGTAAAGTTCGTTAATATCGTTGTAAAATTGCGATTTAACCCAACTTTTTTGCATGTACTCCTTAAAATAAGTTATCAAACCTACTCACAAAGTTTGAGGCAAGAATAAGCTCTTTAGCTTTTCCAAAGTCACCGATTTCTACAAATTTGGGTTCCGATGATCGCATAGAAAACGTAAAGTTCGTTAATATCGTTGTAAAATTGCGATTTAACCCAAATTTTTTACAAGTACTCCTTAAAATAAGTTATGAAACCTACTCACAAAGTTTGAGGCAAGAATAAGCTCTTTAGCTTTTCCAAAGTCACCGATTTCTACAAATTTGGGTTCCGATGATCGCATAGAAAACGTAAAGTTCGTTAATATCGTTGTAAAATTGCGATTTAACCCAAATTTTTTGCAAGTACTCCTTAAAATAAGTTATGAAACCTACTCACAAAGTTTGAGGCAAGAATAAGCTCTTTAGCTTTTCCAAAGTCACCGATTTCTACAAATTTGGGTTCCGATGATCGCATAGAAAACGTAAAGTTCGTTAATATCGTTGTAAAATTGCGATTTAACCCAAATTTTTTGCAAGTACTCCTTAAAATAAGTTATTAAACCTACTCACAAAGTTTGAGGCAAGAATAAGCTCTTTAGCTTTTCCAAAGTCACCGATTTCTACAAATTTGGGTTCCGATGATCGCATAGAAAACGTAAAGTTCGTTAATATCGTTGTAAAATTGCGATTTAACCCAAATTTTTTGCATGTACTCCTTAAAATAAGTTATCAAACCTACTCACAAAGTTTGAGGCAAGAATAAGCTCTTTAGCTTTTCCAAAGTCACCGATTTCTACAAATTTGGGTCCCGATGATCGCATAGAAAACGTAAAGTTCGTTAATATCGTTGTAAAATTGCGATTTAACCCAAATTTTTTGCAAGTACTCCTTAAAATAAGTTATTAAACCTACTCACAAAGTTTGAGGCAAGAATAAGCTCTTTAGCTTTTCCAAAGTCACCGATTTCTACAAATTTGGGTTCCGATGATCGCATAGAAAACGTAAAGTTCGTTAATATCGTTGTAAAATTGCGATTTAACCCAACTTTTTTGCATGTACTCCTTAAAATAAGTTATCAAACCTACTCACAAAGTTTGAGGCAAGAATAAGATCTTTAGCTTTTCCAAAGTCACCGATTTCTACAAATTTGGGTTCCGATGATCGCATAGAAAACGTAAAGTCCGTTAATATCGTTGTAAAATTGCGATTTAACCCAAATTTTTTACAAGTACTCCTTAAAATAAGTTATGAAACCTACTCACAAAGTTTGAGGCAAGAATAAGCTCTTTAGCTTTTCCAAAGTCACCGATTTCTACAAATTTGGGTTCCGATGATCGCATAGAAAACGTAAAGTTCGTTAATATCGTTGTAAAATTGCGATTTAACCCAAATTTTTTACATGTACTCCTTAAAATAAGTTATGAAACCTACTCACAAAGTTTGAGGCAAGAATAAGCTCTTTAGCTTTTCCAAAGTCACCGATTTCTACAAATTTGGGTTCCGATGATCGTATAGAAAACGTAAAGTTCGTTAATATCGTTGTAAAATTGCGATTTAACCCAAATTTTTTGCAAGTACTCCTTAAAATAAGTTATCAAACCTACTCACAAAGTTTGAGGCAAGAATAAGCTCTTTAGCTTTTCCAAAGTCACCGATTTCTACAAATTTGGGTCCCGATGATCGCATAGAAAACGTAAAGTTCGTTAATATCGTTGTAAAATTGCGATTTAACCCAAATTTTTTGCATGTACTCCTTAAAATAAGTTATTAAACCTACTCACAAAGTTTGAGGCAAGAATAAGCTCTTTAGCTTTTCCAAAGTCACCGATTTCTACAAATTTGGGTCCCGATGATCGCATAGAAAACGTAAAGTTCGTTAATATCGTTGTAAAATTGCGATTTAACCCAAATTTTTTGCAAGTACTCCTTAAAATAAGTTATTAAACCTACTCACAAAGTTTGAGGCAAGAATAAGCTCTTTAGCTTTTCCAAAGTCACCGATTTCTACAAATTTGGGTTCCGATGATCGCATAGAAAACGTAAAGTTCGTTAATATCGTTGTAAAATTGCGATTTAACCCAAATTTTTTACATGTACTCCTTAAAATAAGTTATGAAACCTACTCACAAAGTTTGAGGCAAGAATAAGCTCTTTAGCTTTTCCAAAGTCACCGATTTCTACAAATTTGGGTCCCGATGATCGCATAGAAAACGTAAAGTTCGTTAATATCGTTGTAAAATTGCGATTTAACCCAAATTTTTTGCAAGTACTCCTTAAAATAAGTTATTAAACCTACTCACAAAGTTTGAGGCAAGAATAAGCTCTTTAGCTTTTCCAAAGTCACCGATTTCTACAAATTTGGGTTCCGATGATCGCATAGAAAACGTAAAGTTCGTTAATATCGTTGTAAAATTGCGATTTAACCCAAATTTTTTACATGTACTCCTTAAAATAAGTTATGAAACCTACTCACAAAGTTTGAGGCAAGAATAAGCTCTTTAGCTTTTCCAAAGTCACCGATTTCTACAAATTTGGGTTCCGATGATCGCATAGAAAACGTAAAGTTCGTTAATATCGTTGTAAAATTGCGATTTAACCCAAATTTTTTGCATGTACTCCTTAAAATAAGTTATCAAACCTACTCACAAAGTTTGAGGCAAGAATAAGCTCTTTAGCTTTTCCAAAGTCACCGATTTCTACAAATTTGGGTTCCGATGATCGCATAGAAAACGTAAAGTTCGTTAATATCGTTGTAAAATTGCGATTTAACCCAAATTTTTTGCATGTACTCCTTAAAATAAGTTATCAAACCTACTCACAAAGTTTGAGGCAAGAATAAGCTCTTTAGCTTTTCCAAAGTCACCGATTTCTACAAATTTGGGTTCCGATGATCGCATAGAAAACGTAAAGTTCGTTAATATCGTTGTAAAATTGCGATTTAACCCAACTTTTTTGCAAGTACTCCTTAAAATAAGTTATCAAACCTACTCACAAAGTTTGAGGCAAGAATAAGCTCTTTAGCTTTTCCAAAGTCACCGATTTCTACAAATTTGGGTTCCGATGATCGCATAGAAAACGTAAAGTTCGTTAATATCGTTGTAAAATTACGATTTAACCCAAATTTTTTACAAGTACTCCTTAAAATAAGTTATTAAACCTACTCACAAAGTTTGAGGCAAGAATAAGCTCTTTAGCTTTTCCAAAGTCACCGATTTCTACAAATTTGGGTTCCGATGATCGCATAGAAAACGTAAAGTTCGTTAATATCGTTGTAAAATTGCGATTTAACCCAACTTTTTTGCATGTACTCCTTAAAATAAGTTATCAAACCTACTCACAAAGTTTGAGGCAAGAATAAGCTCTTTAGCTTTTCCAAAGTCACCGATTTCTACAAATTTGGGTTCCGATGATCGCATAGAAAACGTAAAGTTCGTTAATATCGTTGTAAAATTGCGATTTAACCCAAATTTTTTGCATGTACTCCTTAAAATAAGTTATCAAACCTACTCACAAAGTTTGAGGCAAGAATAAGCTCTTTAGCTTTTCCAAAGTCACCGATTTCTACAAATTTGGGTTCCGATGATCGCATAGAAAACGTAAAGTTCGTTAATATCGTTGTAAAATTGCGATTTAACCCAACTTTTTTGCATGTACTCCTTAAAATAAGTTATCAAACCTACTCACAAAGTTTGAGGCAAGAATAAGCTCTTTAGCTTTTCCAAAGTCACCGATTTCTACAAATTTGGGTTCCGATGATCGCATAGAAAACGTAAAGTTCGTTAATATCGTTGTAAAATTGCGATTTAACCCAACTTTTTTGCAAGTACTCCTTAAAATAAGTTATCAAACCTACTCACAAAGTTTGAGGCAAGAATAAGCTCTTTAGCTTTTCCAAAGTCACCGATTTCTACAAATTTGGGTTCCGATGATCGCATAGAAAACGTAAAGTTCGTTAATATCGTTGTAAAATTGCGATTTAACCCAAATTTTTTACAAGTACTCCTTAAAATAAGTTATTAAACCTACTCACAAAGTTTGAGGCAAGAATAAGCTCTTTAGCTTTTCCAAAGTCACCGATTTCTACAAATTTGGGTTCCGATGATCGCATAGAAAACGTAAAGTTCGTTAATATCGTTGTAAAATTGCGATTTAACCCAACTTTTTTGCATGTACTCCTTAAAATAAGTTATCAAACCTACTCACAAAGTTTGAGGCAAGAATAAGCTCTTTAGCTTTTCCAAAGTCACCGATTTCTACAAATTTGGGTTCCGATGATCGCATAGAAAACGTAAAGTTCGTTAATATCGTTGTAAAATTGCGATTTAACCCAAATTTTTTGCATGTACTCCTTAAAATAAGTTATCAAACCTACTCACAAAGTTTGAGGCAAGAATAAGCTCTTTAGCTTTTCCAAAGTCACCGATTTCTACAAATTTGGGTTCCGATGATCGCATAGAAAACGTAAAGTTCGTTAATATCGTTGTAAAATTGCGATTTAACCCAACTTTTTTGCAAGTACTCCTTAAAATAAGTTATCAAACCTACTCACAAAGTTTGAGGCAAGAATAAGCTCTTTAGCTTTTCCAAAGTCACCGATTTCTACAAATTTGGGTTCCGATGATCGCATAGAAAACGTAAAGTTCGTTAATATCGTTGTAAAATTGCGATTTAACCCAAATTTTTTACAAGTACTCCTTAAAATAAGTTATTAAACCTACTCACAAAGTTTGAGGCAAGAATAAGCTCTTTAGCTTTTCCAAAGTCACCGATTTCTACAAATTTGGGTTCCGATGATCGCATAGAAAACGTAAAGTTCGTTAATATCGTTGTAAAATTGCGATTTAACCCAACTTTTTTGCATGTACTCCTTAAAATAAGTTATCAAACCTACTCACAAAGTTTGAGGCAAGAATAAGCTCTTTAGCTTTTCCAAAGTCACCGATTTCTACAAATTTGGGTTCCGATGATCGCATAGAAAACGTAAAGTTCGTTAATATCGTTGTAAAATTGCGATTTAACCTAAATTTTTTACAAGTACTCCTTAAAATAAGTTATCAAACCTACTCACAAAGTTTGAGGCAAGAATAAGCTCTTTAGCTTTTCCAAAGTCACCGATTTTTACAAATTTGGGTTCCGATGATCGCATAGAAAACGTAAAGTTCGTTAATATCGTTGTAAAATTGCGATTTAACCCAAATTTTTTGCAAGTACTCCTTAAAATAAGTTATTAAACCTACTCACAAAGTTTGAGGCAAGAATAAGCTCTTTAGCTTTTCCAAAGTCACCGATTTCTACAAATTTGGGTCCCGATGATCGCATAGAAAACGTAAAGTTCGTTAATATCGTTGTAAAATTACGATTTAACCCAAATTTTTTGCAAGTACTCCTTAAAATAAGTTATTAAACCTACTCACAAAATTTGAGGCAAGAATAAGCTCTTTAGCTTTTCCAAAGTCACCGATTTCTACAAATTTGGGTTCCGATGATCGCATAGAAAACGTAAAGTTCGTTAATATCGTTGTAAAATTGCGATTTAACCCAAATTTTTTACATGTACTCCTTAAAATAAGTTATGAAACCTACTCACAAAGTTTGAGGCAAGAATAAGCTCTTTAGCTTTTCCAAAGTCACCGATTTCTACAAATTTGGGTTCCGATGATCGCATAGAAAACGTAAAGTTCGTTAATATCGTTGTAAAATTGCGATTTAACCCAATTTTTTTGCAAGTACTCCTTAAAATAAGTTATGAAACCTACTCACAAAGTTTGAGGCAAGAATAAGCTCTTTAGCTTTTCCAAAGTCACCGATTTCTACAAATTTGGGTTCCGATGATCGCATAGAAAACGTAAAGTTCGTTAATATCGTTGTAAAATTGCGATTTAACCCAAATTTTTTGCAAGTACTCCTTAAAATAAGTTATTAAACCTACTCACAAAGTTTGAGGCAAGAATAAGCTCTTTAGCTTTTCCAAAGTCACCGATTTCTACAAATTTGGGTTCCGATGATCGCATAGAAAACGTAAAGTTCGTTAATATCGTTGTAAAATTGCGATTTAACCCAACTTTTTTGCATGTACTCCTTAAAATAAGTTATCAAACCTACTCACAAAGTTTGAGGCAAGAATAAGCTCTTTAGCTTTTCCAAAGTCACCGATTTCTACAAATTTGGGTTCCGATGATCGCATAGAAAACGTAAAGTTCGTTAATATCGTTGTAAAATTGCGATTTAACCCAAATTTTTTACAAGTACTCCTTAAAATAAGTTATCAAACCTACTCACAAAGTTTGAGGCAAGAATAAGCTCTTTAGCTTTTCCAAAGTCACCGATTTCTACAAATTTGGGTTCCGATGATCGCATAGAAAACGTAAAGTTCGTTAATATCGTTGTAAAATTGCGATTTAACCCAAATTTTTTGCAAGTACTCCTTAAAATAAGTTATTAAACCTACTCACAAAGTTTGAGGCAAGAATAAGCTCTTTAGCTTTTCCAAAGTCACCGATTTCTACAAATTTGGGTCCCGATGATCGCATAGAAAACGTAAAGTTCGTTAATATCGTTGTAAAATTGCGATTTAACCCAAATTTTTTGCAAGTACTCCTTAAAATAAGTTATGAAACCTACTCACAAAGTTTGAGGCAAGAATAAGCTCTTTAGCTTTTCCAAAGTCACCGATTTCTACAAATTTGGGTTCCGATGATCGCATAGAAAACGTAAAGTTCGTTAATATCGTTGTAAAATTGCGATTTAACCCAAATTTTTTGCAAGTACTCCTTAAAATAAGTTATTAAACCTACTCACAAAGTTTGAGGCAAGAATAAGCTCTTTAGCTTTTCCAAAGTCACCGATTTCTACAAATTTGGGTTCCGATGATCGCATAGAAAACGTAAAGTTCGTTAATATCGTTGTAAAATTGCGATTTAACCCAAATTTTTTGCATGTACTCCTTAAAATAAGTTATCAAACCTACTCACAAAGTTTGAGGCAAGAATAAGCTCTTTAGCTTTTCCAAAGTCACCGATTTCTACAAATTTGGGTCCCGATGATCGCATAGAAAACGTAAAGTTCGTTAATATCGTTGTAAAATTGCGATTTAACCCAAATTTTTTGCAAGTACTCCTTAAAATAAGTTATTAAACCTACTCACAAAGTTTGAGGCAAGAATAAGCTCTTTAGCTTTTCCAAAGTCACCGATTTCTACAAATTTGGGTTCCGATGATCGCATAGAAAACGTAAAGTTCGTTAATATCGTTGTAAAATTGCGATTTAACCCAAATTTTTTGCATGTACTCCTTAAAATAAGTTATCAAACCTACTCACAAAGTTTGAGGCAAGAATAAGCTCTTTAGCTTTTCCAAAGTCACCGATTTCTACAAATTTGGGTCCCGATGATCGCATAGAAAACGTAAAGTTCGTTAATATCGTTGTAAAATTGCGATTTAACCCAAATTTTTTGCAAGTACTCCTTAAAATAAGTTATTAAACCTACTCACAAAGTTTGAGGCAAGAATAAGCTCTTTAGCTTTTCCAAAGTCACCGATTTCTACAAATTTGGGTCCCGATGATCGCATAGAAAACGTAAAGTTCGTTAATATCGTTGTAAAATTGCGATTTAACCCAAATTTTTTGCAAGTACTCCTTAAAATAAGTTATTAAACCTACTCACAAAGTTTGAGGCAAGAATAAGCTCTTTAGCTTTTCCAAAGTCACCGATTTCTACAAATTTGGGTTCCGATGATCGCATAGAAAACGTAAAGTTCGTTAATATCGTTGTAAAATTGCGATTTAACCCAAATTTTTTGCAAGTACTCCTTAAAATAAGTTATTAAACCTACTCACAAAGTTTGAGGCAAGAATAAGCTCTTTAGCTTTTCCAAAGTCACCGATTTCTACAAATTTGGGTTCCGATGATCGCATAGAAAACGTAAAGTTCGTTAATATCGTTGTAAAATTGCGATTTAACCCAACTTTTTTGCATGTACTCCTTAAAATAAGTTATCAAACCTACTCACAAAGTTTGAGGCAAGAATAAGCTCTTTAGCTTTTCCAAAGTCACCGATTTCTACAAATTTGGGTTCCGATGATCGCATAGAAAACGTAAAGTTCGTTAATATCGTTGTAAAATTGCGATTTAACCTAAATTTTTTACAAGTACTCCTTAAAATAAGTTATCAAACCTACTCACAAAGTTTGAGGCAAGAATAAGCTCTTTAGCTTTTCCAAAGTCACCGATTTTTACAAATTTGGGTTCCGATGATCGCATAGAAAACGTAAAGTTCGTTAATATCGTTGTAAAATTGCGATTTAACCCAAATTTTTTGCAAGTACTCCTTAAAATAAGTTATTAAACCTACTCACAAAGTTTGAGGCAAGAATAAGCTCTTTAGCTTTTCCAAAGTCACCGATTTCTACAAATTTGGGTCCCGATGATCGCATAGAAAACGTAAAGTTCGTTAATATCGTTGTAAAATTACGATTTAACCCAAATTTTTTGCAAGTACTCCTTAAAATAAGTTATTAAACCTACTCACAAAATTTGAGGCAAGAATAAGCTCTTTAGCTTTTCCAAAGTCACCGATTTCTACAAATTTGGGTTCCGATGATCGCATAGAAAACGTAAAGTTCGTTAATATCGTTGTAAAATTGCGATTTAACCCAAATTTTTTACATGTACTCCTTAAAATAAGTTATGAAACCTACTCACAAAGTTTGAGGCAAGAATAAGCTCTTTAGCTTTTCCAAAGTCACCGATTTCTACAAATTTGGGTTCCGATGATCGCATAGAAAACGTAAAGTTCGTTAATATCGTTGTAAAATTGCGATTTAACCCAATTTTTTTGCAAGTACTCCTTAAAATAAGTTATGAAACCTACTCACAAAGTTTGAGGCAAGAATAAGCTCTTTAGCTTTTCCAAAGTCACCGATTTCTACAAATTTGGGTTCCGATGATCGCATAGAAAACGTAAAGTTCGTTAATATCGTTGTAAAATTGCGATTTAACCCAAATTTTTTGCAAGTACTCCTTAAAATAAGTTATTAAACCTACTCACAAAGTTTGAGGCAAGAATAAGCTCTTTAGCTTTTCCAAAGTCACCGATTTCTACAAATTTGGGTTCCGATGATCGCATAGAAAACGTAAAGTTCGTTAATATCGTTGTAAAATTGCGATTTAACCCAACTTTTTTGCATGTACTCCTTAAAATAAGTTATCAAACCTACTCACAAAGTTTGAGGCAAGAATAAGCTCTTTAGCTTTTCCAAAGTCACCGATTTCTACAAATTTGGGTTCCGATGATCGCATAGAAAACGTAAAGTTCGTTAATATCGTTGTAAAATTGCGATTTAACCCAAATTTTTTACAAGTACTCCTTAAAATAAGTTATCAAACCTACTCACAAAGTTTGAGGCAAGAATAAGCTCTTTAGCTTTTCCAAAGTCACCGATTTCTACAAATTTGGGTTCCGATGATCGCATAGAAAACGTAAAGTTCGTTAATATCGTTGTAAAATTGCGATTTAACCCAAATTTTTTGCAAGTACTCCTTAAAATAAGTTATTAAACCTACTCACAAAGTTTGAGGCAAGAATAAGCTCTTTAGCTTTTCCAAAGTCACCGATTTCTACAAATTTGGGTCCCGATGATCGCATAGAAAACGTAAAGTTCGTTAATATCGTTGTAAAATTGCGATTTAACCCAAATTTTTTGCAAGTACTCCTTAAAATAAGTTATGAAACCTACTCACAAAGTTTGAGGCAAGAATAAGCTCTTTAGCTTTTCCAAAGTCACCGATTTCTACAAATTTGGGTTCCGATGATCGCATAGAAAACGTAAAGTTCGTTAATATCGTTGTAAAATTGCGATTTAACCCAAATTTTTTGCAAGTACTCCTTAAAATAAGTTATTAAACCTACTCACAAAGTTTGAGGCAAGAATAAGCTCTTTAGCTTTTCCAAAGTCACCGATTTCTACAAATTTGGGTTCCGATGATCGCATAGAAAACGTAAAGTTCGTTAATATCGTTGTAAAATTGCGATTTAACCCAAATTTTTTGCATGTACTCCTTAAAATAAGTTATCAAACCTACTCACAAAGTTTGAGGCAAGAATAAGCTCTTTAGCTTTTCCAAAGTCACCGATTTCTACAAATTTGGGTCCCGATGATCGCATAGAAAACGTAAAGTTCGTTAATATCGTTGTAAAATTGCGATTTAACCCAAATTTTTTGCAAGTACTCCTTAAAATAAGTTATTAAACCTACTCACAAAGTTTGAGGCAAGAATAAGCTCTTTAGCTTTTCCAAAGTCACCGATTTCTACAAATTTGGGTTCCGATGATCGCATAGAAAACGTAAAGTTCGTTAATATCGTTGTAAAATTGCGATTTAACCCAAATTTTTTGCATGTACTCCTTAAAATAAGTTATCAAACCTACTCACAAAGTTTGAGGCAAGAATAAGCTCTTTAGCTTTTCCAAAGTCACCGATTTCTACAAATTTGGGTCCCGATGATCGCATAGAAAACGTAAAGTTCGTTAATATCGTTGTAAAATTGCGATTTAACCCAAATTTTTTGCAAGTACTCCTTAAAATAAGTTATTAAACCTACTCACAAAGTTTGAGGCAAGAATAAGCTCTTTAGCTTTTCCAAAGTCACCGATTTCTACAAATTTGGGTCCCGATGATCGCATAGAAAACGTAAAGTTCGTTAATATCGTTGTAAAATTGCGATTTAACCCAAATTTTTTGCAAGTACTCCTTAAAATAAGTTATTAAACCTACTCACAAAGTTTGAGGCAAGAATAAGCTCTTTAGCTTTTCCAAAGTCACCGATTTCTACAAATTTGGGTTCCGATGATCGCATAGAAAACGTACAGTTCGTTAATATCGTTGTAAAATTGCGATTTAACCCAACTTTTTTGCATGTAC
This sequence comes from Acer campestre, assembly GCA_954870605.1. NCBI lineage: Eukaryota > Viridiplantae > Streptophyta > Magnoliopsida > Sapindales > Sapindaceae > Acer > Acer campestre. The sequence goes on from CATOZR010000004.1 coordinate 38,314, forward strand.
TCCTTAAAATAAGTTATCAAACCTACTCACAAAGTTTGAGGCAAGAATAAGCTCTTTAGCTTTTCCAAAGTCACCGATTTCTACAAATTTGGGTTCCGATGATCGCATAGAAAACGTAAAGTTCGTTAATATCGTTGTAAAATTGCGATTTAACCCAAATTTTTTACAAGTACTCCTTAAAATAAGTTATCAAACCTACTCACAAAGTTTGAGGCAAGAATAAGCTCTTTAGCTTTTCCAAAGTCACCGATTTCTACAAATTTGGGTTCCGATGATCGCATAGAAAACGTAAAGTTCGTTAATATCGTTGTAAAATTGCGATTTAACCCAAATTTTTTGCAAGTACTCCTTAAAATAAGTTATTAAACCTACTCACAAAGTTTGAGGCAAGAATAAGCTCTTTAGCTTTTCCAAAGTCACCGATTTCTACAAATTTGGGTCCCGATGATCGCATAGAAAACGTAAAGTTCGTTAATATCGTTGTAAAATTGCGATTTAACCCAAATTTTTTGCAAGTACTCCTTAAAATAAGTTATTAAACCTACTCACAAAGTTTGAGGCAAGAATAAGCTCTTTAGCTTTTCCAAAGTCACCGATTTCTACAAATTTGGGTTCCGATGATCGCATAGAAAACGTAAAGTTCGTTAATATCGTTGTAAAATTGCGATTTAACCCAACTTTTTTGCATGTACTCCTTAAAATAAGTTATCAAACCTACTCACAAAGTTTGAGGCAAGAATAAGCTCTTTAGCTTTTCCAAAGTCACCGATTTCTACAAATTTGGGTTCCGATGATCGCATAGAAAACGTAAAGTTCGTTAATATCGTTGTAAAATTGCGATTTAACCCAAATTTTTTACAAGTAATCCTTAAAATAAGTTATCAAACCTACTCACAAAGTTTGAGGCAAGAATAAGCTCTTTAGCTTTTCCAAAGTCACCGATTTCTACAAATTTGGGTTCCGATGATCGCATAGAAAACGTAAAGTTCGTTAATATCGTTGTAAAATTGCGATTTAACCCAAATTTTTTGCAAGTACTCCTTAAAATAAGTTATTAAACCTACTCACAAAGTTTGAGGCAAGAATAAGCTCTTTAGCTTTTCCAAAGTCACCGATTTCTACAAATTTGGGTCCCGATGATCGCATAGAAAACGTAAAGTTCGTTAATATCGTTGTAAAATTGCGATTTAACCCAAATTTTTTGCAAGTACTCCTTAAAATAAGTTATGAAACCTACTCACAAAGTTTGAGGCAAGAATAAGCTCTTTAGCTTTTCCAAAGTCACCGATTTCTACAAATTTGGGTCCCGATGATCGCATAGAAAACGTAAAGTTCGTTAATATCGTTGTAAAATTGCGATTTAACCCAAATTTTTTGCAAGTACTCCTTAAAATAAGTTATTAAACCTACTCACAAAGTTTGAGGCAAGAATAAGCTCTTTAGCTTTTCCAAAGTCACCGATTTCTACAAATTTGGGTTCCGATGATCGCATAGAAAACGTACAGTTCGTTAATATCGTTGTAAAATTGCGATTTAACCCAACTTTTTTGCATGTACTCCTTAAAATAAGTTATCAAACCTACTCACAAAGTTTGAGGCAAGAATAAGCTCTTTAGCTTTTCCAAAGTCACCGATTTCTACAAATTTGGGTTCCGATGATCGCATAGAAAACGTAAAGTTCGTTAATATCGTTGTAAAATTGCGATTTAACCCAAATTTTTTACAAGTACTCCTTAAAATAAGTTATGAAACCTACTCACAAAGTTTGAGGCAAGAATAAGCTCTTTAGCTTTTCCAAAGTCACCGATTTCTACAAATTTGGGTTCCGATGATCGCATAGAAAACGTAAAGTTCGTTAATATCGCTGTAAAATTGCGATTTAACCCAAATTTTTTGCAAGTACTCCTTAAAATAAGTTATTAAACCTACTCACAAAGTTTGAGGCAAGAATAAGCTCTTTAGCTTTTCCAAAGTCACCGATTTCTACAAATTTGGGTTCCGATGATCGCATAGAAAACGTAAAGTTCGTTAATATCGTTGTAAAATTGCGATTTAACCCAACTTTTTTGCATGTACTCCTTAAAATAAGTTATCAAACCTACTCACAAAGTTTGAGGCAAGAATAAGCTCTTTAGCTTTTCCAAAGTCACCGATTTCTACAAATTTGGGTTCCGATGATCGCATAGAAAACGTAAAGTTCGTTAATATCGTTGTAAAATTGCGATTTAACCCAAATTTTTTACAAGTACTCCTTAAAATAAGTTATCAAACCTACTCACAAAGTTTGAGGCAAGAATAAGCTCTTTAGCTTTTCCAAAGTCACCGATTTCTACAAATTTGGGTTCCGATGATCGCATAGAAAACGTAAAGTTCGTTAATATCGTTGTAAAATTGCGATTTAACCCAAATTTTTTGCAAGTACTCCTTAAAATAAGTTATTAAACCTACTCACAAAGTTTGAGGCAAGAATAAGCTCTTTAGCTTTTCCAAAGTCACCGATTTCTACAAATTTGGGTTCCGATGATCGCATAGAAAACGTAAAGTTCGTTAATATCGTTGTAAAATTGCGATTTAACCCAAATTTTTTGCATGTACTCCTTAAAATAAGTTATCAAACCTACTCACAAAGTTTGAGGCAAGAATAAGCTCTTTAGCTTTTCCAAAGTCACCGATTTCTACAAATTTGGGTCCCGATGATCGCATAGAAAACGTAAAGTTCGTTAATATCGTTGTAAAATTGCGATTTAACCCAAATTTTTTGCAAGTACTCCTTAAAATAAGTTATTAAACCTACTCACAAAGTTTGAGGCAAGAATAAGCTCTTTAGCTTTTCCAAAGTCACCGATTTCTACAAATTTGGGTTCCGATGATCGCATAGAAAACGTAAAGTTCGTTAATATCGTTGTAAAATTGCGATTTAACCCAAATTTTTTGCAAGTACTCCTTAAAATAAGTTATTAAACCTACTCACAAAGTTTGAGGCAAGAATAAGCTCTTTAGCTTTTCCAAAGTCACCGATTTCTACAAATTTGGGTTCCGATGATCGCATAGAAAACGTAAAGTTCGTTAATATCGTTGTAAAATTGCGATTTAACCCAAATTTTTTGCAAGTACTCCTTAAAATAAGTTATTAAACCTACTCACAAAGTTTGAGGCAAGAATAAGCTCTTTAGCTTTTCCAAAGTCACCGATTTCTACAAATTTGGGTTCCGATGATCGCATAGAAAACGTAAAGTTCGTTAATATCGTTGTAAAATTGCGATTTAACCCAAATTTTTTTCATGTACTCCTTAAAATAAGTTATCAAACCTACTCACAAAGTTTGAGGCAAGAATAAGCTCTTTAGCTTTTCCAAAGTCACCGATTTCTACAAATTTGGGTTCCGATGATCGCATAGAAAACGTAAAGTTCGTTAATATCGTTGTAAAATTGCGATTTAACCCAAATCTTTTGCAAGTACTCCTTAAAATAAGTTATCAAACCTACTCACAAAGTTTGAGGCAAGAATAAGCTCTTTAGCTTTTCCAAAGTCACCGATTTCTACAAATTTGGGTTCCGATGATCGCATAGAAAACGTACAGTTCGTTAATATCGTTGTAAAATTGCGATTTAACCCAAATTTTTTGCATGTACTCCTTAAAATAAGTTATCAAACCTACTCACAAAGTTTGAGGCAAGAATAAGCTCTTTAGCTTTTCCAAAGTCACCGATTTCTACAAATTTGGGTTCCGATGATCGCATAGAAAACGTAAAGTTCGTTAATATCGTTGTAAAATTGCGATTTAACCCAAATCTTTTGCAAGTACTCCTTAAAATAAGTTATCAAACCTACTCACAAAGTTTGAGGCAAGAATAAGCTCTTTAGCTTTTCCAAAGTCACCGATTTCTACAAATTTGGGTTCCGATGATCGCATAGAAAACGTACAGTTCGTTAATATCGTTGTAAAATTGCGATTTAACCCAACTTTTTTGCATGTACTCCTTAAAATAAGTTATCAAACCTACTCACAAAGTTTGAGGCAAGAATAAGCTCTTTAGCTTTTCCAAAGTCACCGATTTCTACAAATTTGGGTTCCGATGATCGCATAGAAAACGTAAAGTTCGTTAATATCGTTGTAAAATTGCGATTTAACCCAAATTTTTTACAAGTACTCCTTAAAATAAGTTATGAAACCTACTCACAAAGTTTGAGGCAAGAATAAGCTCTTTAGCTTTTCCAAAGTCACCGATTTCTACAAATTTGGGTTCCGATGATCGCATAGAAAACGTAAAGTTCGTTAATATCGTTGTAAAATTGCGATTTAACCCAAATTTTTTGCAAGTACTCCTTAAAATAAGTTATTAAACCTACTCACAAAGTTTGAGGCAAGAATAAGCTCTTTAGCTTTTCCAAAGTCACCGATTTCTACAAATTTGGGTTCCGATGATCGCATAGAAAACGTAAAGTTCGTTAATATCGTTGTAAAATTGCGATTTAACCCAACTTTTTTGCATGTACTCCTTAAAATAAGTTATCAAACCTACTCACAAAGTTTGAGGCAAGAATAAGCTCTTTAGCTTTTCCAAAGTCACCGATTTCTACAAATTTGGGTTCCGATGATCGCATAGAAAACGTAAAGTTCGTTAATATCGTTGTAAAATTGCGATTTAACCCAAATTTTTTACAAGTACTCCTTAAAATAAGTTATCAAACCTACTCACAAAGTTTGAGGCAAGAATAAGCTCTTTAGCTTTTCCAAAGTCACCGATTTCTACAAATTTGGGTTCCGATGATCGCATAGAAAACGTAAAGTTCGTTAATATCGTTGTAAAATTGCGATTTAACCCAAATTTTTTGCAAGTACTCCTTAAAATAAGTTATTAAACCTACTCACAAAGTTTGAGGCAAGAATAAGCTCTTTAGCTTTTCCAAAGTCACCGATTTCTACAAATTTGGGTTCCGATGATCGCATAGAAAACGTAAAGTTCGTTAATATCGTTGTAAAATTGCGATTTAACCCAAATTTTTTGCATGTACTCCTTAAAATAAGTTATCAAACCTACTCACAAAGTTTGAGGCAAGAATAAGCTCTTTAGCTTTTCCAAAGTCACCGATTTCTACAAATTTGGGTCCCGATGATCGCATAGAAAACGTAAAGTTCGTTAATATCGTTGTAAAATTGCGATTTAACCCAAATTTTTTGCAAGTACTCCTTAAAATAAGTTATTAAACCTACTCACAAAGTTTGAGGCAAGAATAAGCTCTTTAGCTTTTCCAAAGTCACCGATTTCTACAAATTTGGGTTCCGATGATCGCATAGAAAACGTAAAGTTCGTTAATATCGTTGTAAAATTGCGATTTAACCCAAATTTTTTGCAAGTACTCCTTAAAATAAGTTATTAAACCTACTCACAAAGTTTGAGGCAAGAATAAGCTCTTTAGCTTTTCCAAAGTCACCGATTTCTACAAATTTGGGTTCCGATGATCGCATAGAAAACGTAAAGTTCGTTAATATCGTTGTAAAATTGCGATTTAACCCAAATTTTTTGCAAGTACTCCTTAAAATAAGTTATTAAACCTACTCACAAAGTTTGAGGCAAGAATAAGCTCTTTAGCTTTTCCAAAGTCACCGATTTCTACAAATTTGGGTTCCGATGATCGCATAGAAAACGTAAAGTTCGTTAATATCGTTGTAAAATTGCGATTTAACCCAAATTTTTTTCATGTACTCCTTAAAATAAGTTATCAAACCTACTCACAAAGTTTGAGGCAAGAATAAGCTCTTTAGCTTTTCCAAAGTCACCGATTTCTACAAATTTGGGTTCCGATGATCGCATAGAAAACGTAAAGTTCGTTAATATCGTTGTAAAATTGCGATTTAACCCAAATCTTTTGCAAGTACTCCTTAAAATAAGTTATCAAACCTACTCACAAAGTTTGAGGCAAGAATAAGCTCTTTAGCTTTTCCAAAGTCACCGATTTCTACAAATTTGGGTTCCGATGATCGCATAGAAAACGTAAAGTTCGTTAATATCGTTGTAAAATTGCGATTTAACCCAAATTTTTTGCAAGTACTCCTTAAAATAAGTTATTAAACCTACTCACAAAGTTTGAGGCAAGAATAAGCTCTTTAGCTTTTCCAAAGTCACCGATTTCTACAAATTTGGGTTCCGATGATCGCATAGAAAACGTAAAGTTCGTTAATATCGTTGTAAAATTGCGATTTAACCCAAATTTTTTGCAAGTACTCCTTAAAATAAGTTATTAAACCTACTCACAAAGTTTGAGGCAAGAATAAGCTCTTTAGCTTTTCCAAAGTCACCGATTTCTACAAATTTGGGTTCCGATGATCGCATAGAAAACGTAAAGTTCGTTAATATCGTTGTAAAATTGCGATTTAACCCAAATTTTTTTCATGTACTCCTTAAAATAAGTTATCAAACCTACTCACAAAGTTTGAGGCAAGAATAAGCTCTTTAGCTTTTCCAAAGTCACCGATTTCTACAAATTTGGGTTCCGATGATCGCATAGAAAACGTAAAGTTCGTTAATATCGTTGTAAAATTGCGATTTAACCCAAATCTTTTGCAAGTACTCCTTAAAATAAGTTATCAAACCTACTCACAAAGTTTGAGGCAAGAATAAGCTCTTTAGCTTTTCCAAAGTCACCGATTTCTACAAATTTGGGTTCCGATGATCGCATAGAAAACGTAAAGTTCGTTAATATCGTTGTAAAATTGCGATTTAACCCAAATTTTTTGCAAGTACTCCTTAAAATAAGTTATTAAACCTACTCACAAAGTTTGAGGCAAGAATAAGCTCTTTAGCTTTTCCAAAGTCACCGATTTCTACAAATTTGGGTTCCGATGATCGCATAGAAAACGTAAAGTTCGTTAATATCGTTGTAAAATTGCGATTTAACCCAAATTTTTTGCATGTACTCCTTAAAATAAGTTATCAAACCTACTCACAAAGTTTGAGGCAAGAATAAGCTCTTTAGCTTTTCCAAAGTCACCGATTTCTACAAATTTGGGTCCCGATGATCGCATAGAAAACGTAAAGTTCGTTAATATCGTTGTAAAATTGCGATTTAACCCAAATTTTTTGCAAGTACTCCTTAAAATAAGTTATTAAACCTACTCACAAAGTTTGAGGCAAGAATAAGCTCTTTAGCTTTTCCAAAGTCACCGATTTCTACAAATTTGGGTTCCGATGATCGCATAGAAAACGTAAAGTTCGTTAATATCGTTGTAAAATTGCGATTTAACCCAAATTTTTTGCAAGTACTCCTTAAAATAAGTTATTAAACCTACTCACAAAGTTTGAGGCAAGAATAAGCTCTTTAGCTTTTCCAAAGTCACCGATTTCTACAAATTTGGGTTCCGATGATCGCATAGAAAACGTAAAGTTCGTTAATATCGTTGTAAAATTGCGATTTAACCCAAATTTTTTGCAAGTACTCCTTAAAATAAGTTATTAAACCTACTCACAAAGTTTGAGGCAAGAATAAGCTCTTTAGCTTTTCCAAAGTCACCGATTTCTACAAATTTGGGTTCCGATGATCGCATAGAAAACGTAAAGTTCGTTAATATCGTTGTAAAATTGCGATTTAACCCAAATTTTTTTCATGTACTCCTTAAAATAAGTTATCAAACCTACTCACAAAGTTTGAGGCAAGAATAAGCTCTTTAGCTTTTCCAAAGTCACCGATTTCTACAAATTTGGGTTCCGATGATCGCATAGAAAACGTAAAGTTCGTTAATATCGTTGTAAAATTGCGATTTAACCCAAATCTTTTGCAAGTACTCCTTAAAATAAGTTATCAAACCTACTCACAAAGTTTGAGGCAAGAATAAGCTCTTTAGCTTTTCCAAAGTCACCGATTTCTACAAATTTGGGTTCCGATGATCGCATAGAAAACGTAAAGTTCGTTAATATCGTTGTAAAATTGCGATTTAACCCAAATTTTTTGCATGTACTCCTTAAAATAAGTTATCAAACCTACTCACAAAGTTTGAGGCAAGAATAAGCTCTTTAGCTTTTCCAAAGTCACCGATTTCTACAAATTTGGGTTCCGATGATCGCATAGAAAACGTAAAGTTCGTTAATATCGTTGTAAAATTGCGATTTAACCCAAATTTTTTACAAGTACTCCTTAAAATAAGTTATTAAACCTACTCACAAAGTTTGAGGCAAGAATAAGCTCTTTAGCTTTTCCAAAGTCACCGATTTCTACAAATTTGGGTTCCGATGATCGCATAGAAAACGTAAAGTTCGTTAATATCGTTGTAAAATTGCGATTTAACCCAAATTTTTTGCAAGTACTCCTTAAAATAAGTTATTAAACCTACTCACAAAGTTTGAGGCAAGAATAAGCTCTTTAGCTTTTCCAAAGTCACCGATTTCTACAAATTTGGGTTCCGATGATCGCATAGAAAACGTAAAGTTCGTTAATATCGTTGTAAAATTGCGATTTAACCCAAATTTTTTTCATGTACTCCTTAAAATAAGTTATCAAACCTACTCACAAAGTTTGAGGCAAGAATAAGCTCTTTAGCTTTTCCAAAGTCACCGATTTCTACAAATTTGGGTTCCGATGATCGCATAGAAAACGTAAAGTTCGTTAATATCGTTGTAAAATTGCGATTTAACCCAAATTTTTTGCAAGTACTCCTTAAAATAAGTTATTAAACCTACTCACAAAGTTTGAGGCAAGAATAAGCTCTTTAGCTTTTCCAAAGTCACCGATTTCTACAAATTTGGGTTCCGATGATCGCATAGAAAACGTAAAGTTCGTTAATATCGTTGTAAAATTGCGATTTAACCCAAATTTTTTGCAAGTACTCCTTAAAATAAGTTATTAAACCTACTCACAAAGTTTGAGGCAAGAATAAGCTCTTTAGCTTTTCCAAAGTCACCGATTTCTACAAATTTGGGTTCCGATGATCGCATAGAAAACGTAAAGTTCGTTAATATCGTTGTAAAATTGCGATTTAACCCAAATTTTTTTCATGTACTCCTTAAAATAAGTTATCAAACCTACTCACAAAGTTTGAGGCAAGAATAAGCTCTTTAGCTTTTCCAAAGTCACCGATTTCTACAAATTTGGGTTCCGATGATCGCATAGAAAACGTAAAGTTCGTTAATATCGTTGTAAAATTGCGATTTAACCCAAATCTTTTGCAAGTACTCCTTAAAATAAGTTATCAAACCTACTCACAAAGTTTGAGGCAAGAATAAGCTCTTTAGCTTTTCCAAAGTCACCGATTTCTACAAATTTGGGTTCCGATGATCGCATAGAAAACGTAAAGTTCGTTAATATCGTTGTAAAATTGCGATTTAACCCAAATTTTTTGCATGTACTCCTTAAAATAAGTTATCAAACCTACTCACAAAGTTTGAGGCAAGAATAAGCTCTTTAGCTTTTCCAAAGTCACCGATTTCTACAAATTTGGGTTCCGATGATCGCATAGAAAACGTAAAGTTCGTTAATATCGTTGTAAAATTGCGATTTAACCCAAATTTTTTACAAGTACTCCTTAAAATAAGTTATTAAACCTACTCACAAAGTTTGAGGCAAGAATAAGCTCTTTAGCTTTTCCAAAGTCACCGATTTCTACAAATTTGGGTTCCGATGATCGCATAGAAAACGTAAAGTTCGTTAATATCGTTGTAAAATTGCGATTTAACCCAAATTTTTTGCAAGTACTCCTTAAAATAAGTTATTAAACCTACTCACAAAGTTTGAGGCAAGAATAAGCTCTTTAGCTTTTCCAAAGTCACCGATTTCTACAAATTTGGGTTCCGATGATCGCATAGAAAACGTAAAGTTCGTTAATATCGTTGTAAAATTGCGATTTAACCCAAATTTTTTTCATGTACTCCTTAAAATAAGTTATCAAACCTACTCACAAAGTTTGAGGCAAGAATAAGCTCTTTAGCTTTTCCAAAGTCACCGATTTCTACAAATTTGGGTTCCGATGATCGCATAGAAAACGTAAAGTTCGTTAATATCGTTGTAAAATTGCGATTTAACCCAAATCTTTTGCAAGTACTCCTTAAAATAAGTTATCAAACCTACTCACAAAGTTTGAGGCAAGAATAAGCTCTTTAGCTTTTCCAAAGTCACCGATTTCTACAAATTTGGGTTCCGATGATCGCATAGAAAACGTAAAGTTCGTTAATATCGTTGTAAAATTGCGATTTAACCCAAATTTTTTGCATGTACTCCTTAAAATAAGTTATCAAACCTACTCACAAAGTTTGAGGCAAGAATAAGCTCTTTAGCTTTTCCAAAGTCACCGATTTCTACAAATTTGGGTTCCGATGATCGCATAGAAAACGTAAAGTTCGTTAATATCGTTGTAAAATTGCGATTTAACCCAAATTTTTTACAAGTACTCCTTAAAATAAGTTATTAAACCTACTCACAAAGTTTGAGGCAAGAATAAGCTCTTTAGCTTTTCCAAAGTCACCGATTTCTACAAATTTGGGTCCCGATGATCGCATAGAAAACGTAAAGTTCGTTAATATCGTTGTAAAATTGCGATTTAACCCAAATTTTTTACAAGTATTCCTTAAAATAAGTTATCAAACCTACTCACAAAGTTTGAGGCAAGAATAAGCTCTTTAGCTTTTCCAAAGTCACCGATTTCTACAAATTTGGGTCCCGATGATCGCATAGAAAACGTAAAGTTCGTTAATATCGTTGTAAAATTGCGATTTAACCCAAATTTTTTGCAAGTACTCCTTAAAATAAGTTATTAAACCTACTCACAAAGTTTGAGGCAAGAATAAGCTCTTTAGCTTTTCCAAAGTCACCGATTTCTACAAATTTGGGTTCCGATGATCGCATAGAAAACGTAAAGTTCGTTAATATCGTTGTAAAATTGCGATTTAACCCAAATCTTTTGCAAGTACTCCTTAAAATAAGTTATCAAACCTACTCACAAAGTTTGAGGCAAGAATAAGCTCTTTAGCTTTTCCAAAGTCACCGATTTCTACAAATTTGGGTTCCGATGATCGCATAGAAAACGTAAAGTTCGTTAATATCGTTGTAAAATTGCGATTTAACCCAAATTTTTTGCAAGTACTCCTTAAAATAAGTTATTAAACCTACTCACAAAGTTTGAGGCAAGAATAAGCTCTTTAGCTTTTCCAAAGTCACCGATTTCTACAAATTTGGGTCCCGATGATCGCATAGAAAACGTAAAGTTCGTTAATATCGTTGTAAAATTGCGATTTAACCCAAATTTTTTGCAAGTACTCCTTAAAATAAGTTATTAAACCTACTCACAAAGTTTGAGGCAAGAATAAGCTCTTTAGCTTTTCCAAAGTCACCGATTTCTACAAATTTGGGTTCCGATGATCGCATAGAAAACGTAAAGTTCGTTAATATCGTTGTAAAATTGCGATTTAACCCAAATTTTTTGCAAGTACTCCTTAAAATAAGTTATTAAACCTACTCACAAAGTTTGAGGCAAGAATAAGCTCTTTAGCTTTTCCAAAGTCACCGATTTCTACAAATTTGGGTTCCGATGATCGCATAGAAAACGTAAAGTTCGTTAATATCGTTGTAAAATTGCGATTTAACCCAAATTTTTTACAAGTACTCCTTAAAATAAGTTATTAAACCTACTCACAAAGTTTGAGGCAAGAATAAGCTCTTTAGCTTTTCCAAAGTCACCGATTTCTACAAATTTGGGTCCCGATGATCGCATAGAAAACGTAAAGTTCGTTAATATCGTTGTAAAATTGCGATTTAACCCAAATTTTTTACAAGTATTCCTTAAAATAAGTTATCAAACCTACTCACAAAGTTTGAGGCAAGAATAAGCTCTTTAGCTTTTCCAAAGTCACCGATTTCTACAAATTTGGGTTCCGATGATCGTATAGAAAACGTAAAGTTCGTTAATATCGTTGTAAAATTGCGATTTAACCCAAATTTTTTGCAAGTACTCCTTAAAATAAGTTATCAAACCTACTCACAAAGTTTGAGGCAAGAATAAGCTCTTTAGCTTTTCCAAAGTCACCGATTTCTACAAATTTGGGTCCCGATGATCGCATAGAAAACGTAAAGTTCGTTAATATCGTTGTAAAATTGCGATTTAACCCAAATTTTTTGCATGTACTCCTTAAAATAAGTTATTAAACCTACTCACAAAGTTTGAGGCAAGAATAAGCTCTTTAGCTTTTCCAAAGTCACCGATTTCTACAAATTTGGGTCCCGATGATCGCATAGAAAACGTAAAGTTCGTTAATATCGTTGTAAAATTGCGATTTAACCCAAATTTTTTGCATGTACTCCTTAAAATAAGTTATTAAACCTACTCACAAAGTTTGAGGCAAGAATAAGCTCTTTAGCTTTTCCAAAGTCACCGATTTCTACAAATTTGGGTCCCGATGATCGCATAGAAAACGTAAAGTTCGTTAATATCGTTGTAAAATTGCGATTTAACCCAAATTTTTTGCAAGTACTCCTTAAAATAAGTTATTAAACCTACTCACAAAGTTTGAGGCAAGAATAAGCTCTTTAGCTTTTCCAAAGTCACCGATTTCTACAAATTTGGGTTCCGATGATCGCATAGAAAACGTAAAGTTCGTTAATATCGTTGTAAAATTGCGATTTAACCCAAATTTATTGCAAGTACTCCTTAAAATAAGTTATTAAAAATACTCACAAAGTTTGAGGCAAGAATAAGCTCTTTAGCTTTTCCAAAGTCACCGATTTCTACAAATTTGGGTTCCGATGATCGCATAGAAAACGTAAAGTTCGTTAATATCGTTGTAAAATTGCGATTTAACCCAAATTTTTTGCAAGTACTCCTTAAAATAAGTTATTAAACCTACTCACAAAGTTTGAGGCAAGAATAAGCTCTTTAGCTTTTCCAAAGTCACCGATTTCTACAAATTTGGGTTCCGATGATCGCATAGAAAACGTAAAGTTCGTTAATATCGTTGTAAAATTGCGATTTAACCCAAATTTTTTGCAAGTACTCCTTAAAATAAGTTATTAAACCTACTCACAAAGTTTGAGGCAAGAATAAGCTCTTTAGCTTTTCCAAAGTCACCGATTTCTACAAATTTGGGTTCCGATGATCGCATAGAAAACGTAAAGTTCGTTAATATCGTTGTAAAATTGCGATTTAACCCAAATTTATTGCAAGTACTCCTTAAAATAAGTTATTAAAAATACTCACAAAGTTTGAGGCAAGAATAAGCTCTTTAGCTTTTCCAAAGTCACCGATTTCTACAAATTTGGGTTCCGATGATCGCATAGAAAACGTAAAGTTCGTTAATATCGTTGTAAAATTGCGATTTAACCCAAATTTTTTGCAAGTACTCCTTAAAATAAGTTATTAAACCTACTCACAAAGTTTGAGGCAAGAATAAGCTCTTTAGCTTTTCCAAAGTCACCGATTTCTACAAATTTGGGTTCCGATGATCGCATAGAAAACGTAAAGTTCGTTAATATCGTTGTAAAATTGCGATTTAACCCAAATTTTTTACAAGTACTCCTTAAAATAAGTTATTAAACCTACTCACAAAGTTTGAGGCAAGAATAAGCTCTTTAGCTTTTCCAAAGTCACCGATTTCTACAAATTTGGGTTCCGATGATCGCATAGAAAACGTAAAGTTCGTTAATATCGTTGTAAAATTGCGATTTAACCCAAATTTTTTGCAAGTACTCCTTAAAATAAGTTATTAAACCTACTCACAAAGTTTGAGGCAAGAATAAGCTCTTTAGCTTTTCCAAAGTCACCGATTTCTACAAATTTGGGTTCCGATGATCGCATAGAAAACGTAAAGTTCGTTAATATCGTTGTAAAATTGCGATTTAACCCAAATTTTTTACAAGTATTCCTTAAAATAAGTTATCAAACCTACTCACAAAGTTTGAGGCAAGAATAAGCTCTTTAGCTTTTCCAAAGTCACCGATTTCTACAAATTTGGGTCCCGATGATCGCATAGAAAACGTAAAGTTCGTTAATATCGTTGTAAAATTGCGATTTAACCCAAATTTTTTACAAGTATTCCTTAAAATAAGTTATCAAACCTACTCACAAAGTTTGAGGCAAGAATAAGCTCTTTAGCTTTTCCAAAGTCACCGATTTCTACAAATTTGGGTCCCGATGATCGCATAGAAAACGTAAAGTTCGTTAATATCGTTGTAAAATTGCGATTTAACCCAAATTTTTTGCAAGTACTCCTTAAAATAAGTTATTAAACCTACTCACAAAGTTTGAGGCAAGAATAAGCTCTTTAGCTTTTCCAAAGTCACCGATTTCTACAAATTTGGGTCCCGATGATCGCATAGAAAACGTAAAGTTCGTTAATATCGTTGTAAAATTGCGATTTAACCCAAATTTTTTGCAAGTACTCCTTAAAATAAGTTATTAAACCTACTCACAAAGTTTGAGGCAAGAATAAGCTCTTTAGCTTTTCCAAAGTCACCGATTTCTACAAATTTGGGTTCCGATGATCGCATAGAAAACGTAAAGTTCGTTAATATCGTTGTAAAATTGCGATTTAACCCAAATTTATTGCAAGTACTCCTTAAAATAAGTTATTAAAAATACTCACAAAGTTTGAGGCAAGAATAAGCTCTTTAGCTTTTCCAAAGTCACCGATTTCTACAAATTTGGGTTCCGATGATCGCATAGAAAACGTAAAGTTCGTTAATATCGTTGTAAAATTGCGATTTAACCCAAATTTTTTGCAAGTACTCCTTAAAATAAGTTATTAAACCTACTCACAAAGTTTGAGGCAAGAATAAGCTCTTTAGCTTTTCCAAAGTCACCGATTTCTACAAATTTGGGTTCCGATGATCGCATAGAAAACGTAAAGTTCGTTAATATCGTTGTAAAATTGCGATTTAACCCAAATTTTTTGCAAGTACTCCTTAAAATAAGTTATTAAACCTACTCACAAAGTTTGAGGCAAGAATAAGCTCTTTAGCTTTTCCAAAGTCACCGATTTCTACAAATTTGGGTTCCGATGATCGCATAGAAAACGTAAAGTTCGTTAATATCGTTGTAAAATTGCGATTTAACCCAAATTTATTGCAAGTACTCCTTAAAATAAGTTATTAAAAATACTCACAAAGTTTGAGGCAAGAATAAGCTCTTTAGCTTTTCCAAAGTCACCGATTTCTACAAATTTGGGTTCCGATGATCGCATAGAAAACGTAAAGTTCGTTAATATCGTTGTAAAATTGCGATTTAACCCAAATTTTTTGCAAGTACTCCTTAAAATAAGTTATTAAACCTACTCACAAAGTTTGAGGCAAGAATAAGCTCTTTAGCTTTTCCAAAGTCACCGATTTCTACAAATTTGGGTTCCGATGATCGCATAGAAAACGTAAAGTTCGTTAATATCGTTGTAAAATTGCGATTTAACCCAAATTTTTTACAAGTACTCCTTAAAATAAGTTATTAAACCTACTCACAAAGTTTGAGGCAAGAATAAGCTCTTTAGCTTTTCCAAAGTCACCGATTTCTACAAATTTGGGTTCCGATGATCGCATAGAAAACGTAAAGTTCGTTAATATCGTTGTAAAATTGCGATTTAACCCAAATTTTTTGCAAGTACTCCTTAAAATAAGTTATTAAACCTACTCACAAAGTTTGAGGCAAGAATAAGCTCTTTAGCTTTTCCAAAGTCACCGATTTCTACAAATTTGGGTTCCGATGATCGCATAGAAAACGTAAAGTTCGTTAATATCGTTGTAAAATTGCGATTTAACCCAAATTTTTTACAAGTATTCCTTAAAATAAGTTATCAAACCTACTCACAAAGTTTGAGGCAAGAATAAGCTCTTTAGCTTTTCCAAAGTCACCGATTTCTACAAATTTGGGTCCCGATGATCGCATAGAAAACGTAAAGTTCGTTAATATCGTTGTAAAATTGCGATTTAACCCAAATTTTTTACAAGTATTCCTTAAAATAAGTTATCAAACCTACTCACAAAGTTTGAGGCAAGAATAAGCTCTTTAGCTTTTCCAAAGTCACCGATTTCTACAAATTTGGGTCCCGATGATCGCATAGAAAACGTAAAGTTCGTTAATATCGTTGTAAAATTGCGATTTAACCCAAATTTTTTGCAAGTACTCCTTAAAATAAGTTATGAAACCTACTCACAAAGTTTGAGGCAAGAATAAGCTCTTTAGCTTTTCCAAAGTCACCGATTTCTACAAATTTGGGTTCCGATGATCGCATAGAAAACGTAAAGTTCGTTAATATCGTTGTAAAATTGCGATTTAACCCAAATTTTTTGCAAGTACTCCTTAAAATAAGTTATGAAACCTACTCACAAAGTTTGAGGCAAGAATAAGCTCTTTAGCTTTTCCAAAGTCACCGATTTCTACAAATTTGGGTTCCGATGATCGCATAGAAAACGTAAAGTTCGTTAATATCGTTGTAAAATTGCGATTTAACCCAAATTTTTTGCAAGTACTCCTTAAAATAAGTTATTAAACCTACTCACAAAGTTTGAGGCAAGAATAAGCTCTTTAGCTTTTCCAAAGTCACCGATTTCTACAAATTTGGGTTCCGATGATCGCATAGAAAACGTAAAGTTCGTTAATATCGTTGTAAAATTGCGATTTAACCCAAATTTATTGCAAGTACTCCTTAAAATAAGTTATTAAACCTACTCACAAAGTTTGAGGCAAGAATAAGCTCTTTAGCTTTTCCAAAGTCACCGATTTCTACAAATTTGGGTCCCGATGATCGCATAGAAAACGTAAAGTTCGTTAATATCGTTGTAAAATTGCGATTTAACCCAAATTTTTTACAAGTATTCCTTAAAATAAGTTATCAAACCTACTCACAAAGTTTGAGGCAAGAATAAGCTCTTTAGCTTTTCCAAAGTCACCGATTTCTACAAATTTGGGTTCCGATGATCGCATAGAAAACGTAAAGTTCGTTAATATCGTTGTAAAATTGCGATTTAACCCAACTTTTTTGCATGTACTCCTTAAAATAAGTTATTAAACCTACTCACAAAGTTTGAGGCAAGAATAAGCTCTTTAGCTTTTCCAAAGTCACCGATTTCTACAAATTTGGGTCCCGATGATCGCATAGAAAACGTAAAGTTCGTTAATATCGTTGTAAAATTGCGATTTAACCCAAATTTTTTACAAGTATTCCTTAAAATAAGTTATCAAACCTACTCACAAAGTTTGAGGCAAGAATAAGCTCTTTAGCTTTTCCAAAGTCACCGATTTCTACAAATTTGGGTTCCGATGATCGCATAGAAAACGTAAAGTTCGTTAATATCGTTGTAAAATTGCGATTTAACCCAACTTTTTTGCATGTACTCCTTAAAATAAGTTATTAAACCTACTCACAAAGTTTGAGGCAAGAATAAGCTCTTTAGCTTTTCCAAAGTCACCGATTTCTACAAATTTGGGTCCCGATGATCGCATAGAAAACGTAAAGTTCGTTAATATCGTTGTAAAATTGCGATTTAACCCAAATTTTTTGCAAGTACTCCTTAAAATAAGTTATTAAACCTACTCACAAAGTTTGAGGCAAGAATAAGCTCTTTAGCTTTTCCAAAGTCACCGATTTCTACAAATTTGGGTTCCGATGATCGCATAGAAAACGTAAAGTTCGTTAATATCGTTGTAAAATTGCGATTTAACCCAAATTTTTTACAAGTACTCCTTAAAATAAGTTATTAAACCTACTCACAAAGTTTGAGGCAAGAATAAGCTCTTTAGCTTTTCCAAAGTCACCGATTTCTACAAATTTGGGTTCCGATGATCGCATAGAAAACGTAAAGTTCGTTAATATCGTTGTAAAATTGCGATTTAACCCAAATTTTTTGCAAGTACTCCTTAAAATAAGTTATTAAACCTACTCACAAAGTTTGAGGCAAGAATAAGCTCTTTAGCTTTTCCAAAGTCACCGATTTCTACAAATTTGGGTTCCGATGATCGCATAGAAAACGTAAAGTTCGTTAATATCGTTGTAAAATTGCGATTTAACCCAAATTTTTTGCAAGTACTCCTTAAAATAAGTTATGAAACCTACTCACAAAGTTTGAGGCAAGAATAAGCTCTTTAGCTTTTCCAAAGTCACCGATTTCTACAAATTTGGGTTC
Source organism: Acer campestre (assembly GCA_954870605.1). NCBI lineage: Eukaryota > Viridiplantae > Streptophyta > Magnoliopsida > Sapindales > Sapindaceae > Acer > Acer campestre. Next base: position 56,402 of record CATOZR010000004.1, read on the forward strand.
CGATGATCGCATAGAAAACGTAAAGTTCGTTAATATCGTTGTAAAATTGCGATTTAACCCAAATTTTTTGCAAGTACTCCTTAAAATAAGTTATTAAACCTACTCACAAAGTTTGAGGCAAGAATAAGCTCTTTAGCTTTTCCAAAGTCACCGATTTCTACAAATTTGGGTTCCGATGATCGCATAGAAAACGTAAAGTTCGTTAATATCGTTGTAAAATTGCGATTTAACCCAAATTTATTGCAAGTACTCCTTAAAATAAGTTATTAAACCTACTCACAAAGTTTGAGGCAAGAATAAGCTCTTTAGCTTTTCCAAAGTCACCGATTTCTACAAATTTGGGTCCCGATGATCGCATAGAAAACGTAAAGTTCGTTAATATCGTTGTAAAATTGCGATTTAACCCAAATTTTTTACAAGTATTCCTTAAAATAAGTTATCAAACCTACTCACAAAGTTTGAGGCAAGAATAAGCTCTTTAGCTTTTCCAAAGTCACCGATTTCTACAAATTTGGGTTCCGATGATCGCATAGAAAACGTAAAGTTCGTTAATATCGTTGTAAAATTGCGATTTAACCCAACTTTTTTGCATGTACTCCTTAAAATAAGTTATTAAACCTACTCACAAAGTTTGAGGCAAGAATAAGCTCTTTAGCTTTTCCAAAGTCACCGATTTCTACAAATTTGGGTCCCGATGATCGCATAGAAAACGTAAAGTTCGTTAATATCGTTGTAAAATTGCGATTTAACCCAAATTTTTTACAAGTATTCCTTAAAATAAGTTATCAAACCTACTCACAAAGTTTGAGGCAAGAATAAGCTCTTTAGCTTTTCCAAAGTCACCGATTTCTACAAATTTGGGTTCCGATGATCGCATAGAAAACGTAAAGTTCGTTAATATCGTTGTAAAATTGCGATTTAACCCAACTTTTTTGCATGTACTCCTTAAAATAAGTTATTAAACCTACTCACAAAGTTTGAGGCAAGAATAAGCTCTTTAGCTTTTCCAAAGTCACCGATTTCTACAAATTTGGGTCCCGATGATCGCATAGAAAACGTAAAGTTCGTTAATATCGTTGTAAAATTGCGATTTAACCCAAATTTTTTACAAGTATTCCTTAAAATAAGTTATCAAACCTACTCACAAAGTTTGAGGCAAGAATAAGCTCTTTAGCTTTTCCAAAGTCACCGATTTCTACAAATTTGGGTTCCGATGATCGCATAGAAAACGTAAAGTTCGTTAATATCGTTGTAAAATTGCGATTTAACCCAAATTTATTGCAAGTACTCCTTAAAATAAGTTATTAAACCTACTCACAAAGTTTGAGGCAAGAATAAGCTCTTTAGCTTTTCCAAAGTCACCGATTTCTACAAATTTGGGTTCCGATGATCGTATAGAAAACGTAAAGTTCGTTAATATCGTTGTAAAATTGCGATTTAACCCAAATTTTTTGCAAGTACTCCTTAAAATAAGTTATCAAACCTACTCACAAAGTTTGAGGCAAGAATAAGCTCTTTAGCTTTTCCAAAGTCACCGATTTCTACAAATTTGGGTCCCGATGATCGCATAGAAAACGTAAAGTTCGTTAATATCGTTGTAAAATTGCGATTTAACCCAAATTTTTTGCATGTACTCCTTAAAATAAGTTATTAAACCTACTCACAAAGTTTGAGGCAAGAATAAGCTCTTTAGCTTTTCCAAAGTCACCGATTTCTACAAATTTGGGTCCCGATGATCGCATAGAAAACGTAAAGTTCGTTAATATCGTTGTAAAATTGCGATTTAACCCAAATTTTTTGCAAGTACTCCTTAAAATAAGTTATTAAACCTACTCACAAAGTTTGAGGCAAGAATAAGCTCTTTAGCTTTTCCAAAGTCACCGATTTCTACAAATTTGGGTTCCGATGATCGCATAGAAAACGTAAAGTTCGTTAATATCGTTGTAAAATTGCGATTTAACCCAAATTTTTTGCAAGTACTCCTTAAAATAAGTTATTAAACCTACTCACAAAGTTTGAGGCAAGAATAAGCTCTTTAGCTTTTCCAAAGTCACCGATTTCTACAAATTTGGGTTCCGATGATCGCATAGAAAACGTAAAGTTCGTTAATATCGTTGTAAAATTGCGATTTAACCCAAATTTTTTGCAAGTACTCCTTAAAATAAGTTATTAAACCTACTCACAAAGTTTGAGGCAAGAATAAGCTCTTTAGCTTTTCCAAAGTCACCGATTTCTACAAATTTGGGTTCCGATGATCGCATAGAAAACGTAAAGTTCGTTAATATCGTTGTAAAATTGCGATTTAACCCAAATTTATTGCAAGTACTCCTTAAAATAAGTTATTAAACCTACTCACAAAGTTTGAGGCAAGAATAAGCTCTTTAGCTTTTCCAAAGTCACCGATTTCTACAAATTTGGGTCCCGATGATCGCATAGAAAACGTAAAGTTCGTTAATATCGTTGTAAAATTGCGATTTAACCCAAATTTTTTACAAGTATTCCTTAAAATAAGTTATCAAACCTACTCACAAAGTTTGAGGCAAGAATAAGCTCTTTAGCTTTTCCAAAGTCACCGATTTCTACAAATTTGGGTTCCGATGATCGCATAGAAAACGTAAAGTTCGTTAATATCGTTGTAAAATTGCGATTTAACCCAACTTTTTTGCATGTACTCCTTAAAATAAGTTATTAAACCTACTCACAAAGTTTGAGGCAAGAATAAGCTCTTTAGCTTTTCCAAAGTCACCGATTTCTACAAATTTGGGTCCCGATGATCGCATAGAAAACGTAAAGTTCGTTAATATCGTTGTAAAATTGCGATTTAACCCAAATTTTTTACAAGTATTCCTTAAAATAAGTTATCAAACCTACTCACAAAGTTTGAGGCAAGAATAAGCTCTTTAGCTTTTCCAAAGTCACCGATTTCTACAAATTTGGGTTCCGATGATCGCATAGAAAACGTAAAGTTCGTTAATATCGTTGTAAAATTGCGATTTAACCCAAATTTATTGCAAGTACTCCTTAAAATAAGTTATTAAACCTACTCACAAAGTTTGAGGCAAGAATAAGCTCTTTAGCTTTTCCAAAGTCACCGATTTCTACAAATTTGGGTTCCGATGATCGTATAGAAAACGTAAAGTTCGTTAATATCGTTGTAAAATTGCGATTTAACCCAAATTTTTTGCAAGTACTCCTTAAAATAAGTTATCAAACCTACTCACAAAGTTTGAGGCAAGAATAAGCTCTTTAGCTTTTCCAAAGTCACCGATTTCTACAAATTTGGGTCCCGATGATCGCATAGAAAACGTAAAGTTCGTTAATATCGTTGTAAAATTGCGATTTAACCCAAATTTTTTGCATGTACTCCTTAAAATAAGTTATTAAACCTACTCACAAAGTTTGAGGCAAGAATAAGCTCTTTAGCTTTTCCAAAGTCACCGATTTCTACAAATTTGGGTTCCGATGATCGCATAGAAAACGTAAAGTTCGTTAATATCGTTGTAAAATTGCGATTTAACCCAAATTTATTGCAAGTACTCCTTAAAATAAGTTATTAAACCTACTCACAAAGTTTGAGGCAAGAATAAGCTCTTTAGCTTTTCCAAAGTCACCGATTTCTACAAATTTGGGTTCCGATGATCGTATAGAAAACGTAAAGTTCGTTAATATCGTTGTAAAATTGCGATTTAACCCAAATTTTTTGCAAGTACTCCTTAAAATAAGTTATCAAACCTACTCACAAAGTTTGAGGCAAGAATAAGCTCTTTAGCTTTTCCAAAGTCACCGATTTCTACAAATTTGGGTCCCGATGATCGCATAGAAAACGTAAAGTTCGTTAATATCGTTGTAAAATTGCGATTTAACCCAAATTTTTTGCATGTACTCCTTAAAATAAGTTATTAAACCTACTCACAAAGTTTGAGGCAAGAATAAGCTCTTTAGCTTTTCCAAAGTCACCGATTTCTACAAATTTGGGTCCCGATGATCGCATAGAAAACGTAAAGTTCGTTAATATCGTTGTAAAATTGCGATTTAACCCAAATTTTTTGCAAGTACTCCTTAAAATAAGTTATTAAACCTACTCACAAAGTTTGAGGCAAGAATAAGCTCTTTAGCTTTTCCAAAGTCACCGATTTCTACAAATTTGGGTTCCGATGATCGCATAGAAAACGTAAAGTTCGTTAATATCGTTGTAAAATTGCGATTTAACCCAAATTTTTTGCAAGTACTCCTTAAAATAAGTTATTAAACCTACTCACAAAGTTTGAGGCAAGAATAAGCTCTTTAGCTTTTCCAAAGTCACCGATTTCTACAAATTTGGGTTCCGATGATCGCATAGAAAACGTAAAGTTCGTTAATATCGTTGTAAAATTGCGATTTAACCCAAATTTTTTGCAAGTACTCCTTAAAATAAGTTATTAAACCTACTCACAAAGTTTGAGGCAAGAATAAGCTCTTTAGCTTTTCCAAAGTCACCGATTTCTACAAATTTGGGTTCCGATGATCGCATAGAAAACGTAAAGTTCGTTAATATCGTTGTAAAATTGCGATTTAACCCAAATTTATTGCAAGTACTCCTTAAAATAAGTTATTAAACCTACTCACAAAGTTTGAGGCAAGAATAAGCTCTTTAGCTTTTCCAAAGTCACCGATTTCTACAAATTTGGGTCCCGATGATCGCATAGAAAACGTAAAGTTCGTTAATATCGTTGTAAAATTGCGATTTAACCCAAATTTTTTACAAGTATTCCTTAAAATAAGTTATCAAACCTACTCACAAAGTTTGAGGCAAGAATAAGCTCTTTAGCTTTTCCAAAGTCACCGATTTCTACAAATTTGGGTTCCGATGATCGCATAGAAAACGTAAAGTTCGTTAATATCGTTGTAAAATTGCGATTTAACCCAACTTTTTTGCATGTACTCCTTAAAATAAGTTATTAAACCTACTCACAAAGTTTGAGGCAAGAATAAGCTCTTTAGCTTTTCCAAAGTCACCGATTTCTACAAATTTGGGTCCCGATGATCGCATAGAAAACGTAAAGTTCGTTAATATCGTTGTAAAATTGCGATTTAACCCAAATTTTTTACAAGTATTCCTTAAAATAAGTTATCAAACCTACTCACAAAGTTTGAGGCAAGAATAAGCTCTTTAGCTTTTCCAAAGTCACCGATTTCTACAAATTTGGGTTCCGATGATCGCATAGAAAACGTAAAGTTCGTTAATATCGTTGTAAAATTGCGATTTAACCCAAATTTATTGCAAGTACTCCTTAAAATAAGTTATTAAACCTACTCACAAAGTTTGAGGCAAGAATAAGCTCTTTAGCTTTTCCAAAGTCACCGATTTCTACAAATTTGGGTTCCGATGATCGTATAGAAAACGTAAAGTTCGTTAATATCGTTGTAAAATTGCGATTTAACCCAAATTTTTTTGCAAGTACTCCTTAAAATAAGTTATCAAACCTACTCACAAAGTTTGAGGCAAGAATAAGCTCTTTAGCTTTTCCAAAGTCACCGATTTCTACAAATTTGGGTCCCGATGATCGCATAGAAAACGTAAAGTTCGTTAATATCGTTGTAAAATTGCGATTTAACCCAAATTTTTTGCATGTACTCCTTAAAATAAGTTATTAAACCTACTCACAAAGTTTGAGGCAAGAATAAGCTCTTTAGCTTTTCCAAAGTCACCGATTTCTACAAATTTGGGTCCCGATGATCGCATAGAAAACGTAAAGTTCGTTAATATCGTTGTAAAATTGCGATTTAACCCAAATTTTTTGCAAGTACTCCTTAAAATAAGTTATTAAACCTACTCACAAAGTTTGAGGCAAGAATAAGCTCTTTAGCTTTTCCAAAGTCACCGATTTCTACAAATTTGGGTTCCGATGATCGCATAGAAAACGTAAAGTTCGTTAATATCGTTGTAAAATTGCGATTTAACCCAAATTTTTTGCAAGTACTCCTTAAAATAAGTTATTAAACCTACTCACAAAGTTTGAGGCAAGAATAAGCTCTTTAGCTTTTCCAAAGTCACCGATTTCTACAAATTTGGGTTCCGATGATCGCATAGAAAACGTAAAGTTCGTTAATATCGTTGTAAAATTGCGATTTAACCCAAATTTTTTGCAAGTACTCCTTAAAATAAGTTATTAAACCTACTCACAAAGTTTGAGGCAAGAATAAGCTCTTTAGCTTTTCCAAAGTCACCGATTTCTACAAATTTGGGTTCCGATGATCGCATAGAAAACGTAAAGTTCGTTAATATCGTTGTAAAATTGCGATTTAACCCAAATTTATTGCAAGTACTCCTTAAAATAAGTTATTAAAAATACTCACAAAGTTTGAGGCAAGAATAAGCTCTTTAGCTTTTCCAAAGTCACCGATTTCTACAAATTTGGGTTCCGATGATCGCATAGAAAACGTAAAGTTCGTTAATATCGTTGTAAAATTGCGATTTAACCCAAATTTATTGCAAGTACTCCTTAAAATAAGTTATTAAACCTACTCACAAAGTTTGAGGCAAGAATAAGCTCTTTAGCTTTTCCAAAGTCACCGATTTCTACAAATTTGGGTTCCGATGATCGCATAGAAAACGTAAAGTTCGTTAATATCGTTGTAAAATTGCGATTTAACCCAAATTTTTTACAAGTACTCCTTAAAATAAGTTATTAAACCTACTCACAAAGTTTGAGGCAAGAATAAGCTCTTTAGCTTTTCCAAAGTCACCGATTTCTACAAATTTGGGTTCCGATGATCGCATAGAAAACGTAAAGTTCGTTAATATCGTTGTAAAATTGCGATTTAACCCAAATTTTTTGCAAGTACTCCTTAAAATAAGTTATTAAACCTACTCACAAAGTTTGAGGCAAGAATAAGCTCTTTAGCTTTTCCAAAGTCACCGATTTCTACAAATTTGGGTTCCGATGATCGCATAGAAAACGTAAAGTTCGTTAATATCGTTGTAAAATTGCGATTTAACCCAAATTTATTGCAAGTACTCCTTAAAATAAGTTATTAAACCTACTCACAAAGTTTGAGGCAAGAATAAGCTCTTTAGCTTTTCCAAAGTCACCGATTTCTACAAATTTGGGTCCCGATGATCGCATAGAAAACGTAAAGTTCGTTAATATCGTTGTAAAATTGCGATTTAACCCAAATTTTTTACAAGTATTCCTTAAAATAAGTTATCAAACCTACTCACAAAGTTTGAGGCAAGAATAAGCTCTTTAGCTTTTCCAAAGTCACCGATTTCTACAAATTTGGGTTCCGATGATCGCATAGAAAACGTAAAGTTCGTTAATATCGTTGTAAAATTGCGATTTAACCCAAATTTTTTGCAAGTACTCCTTAAAATAAGTTATTAAACCTACTCACAAAGTTTGAGGCAAGAATAAGCTCTTTAGCTTTTCCAAAGTCACCGATTTCTACAAATTTGGGTTCCGATGATCGCATAGAAAACGTAAAGTTCGTTAATATCGTTGTAAAATTGCGATTTAACCCAAATTTATTGCAAGTACTCCTTAAAATAAGTTATTAAACCTACTCACAAAGTTTGAGGCAAGAATAAGCTCTTTAGCTTTTCCAAAGTCACCGATTTCTACAAATTTGGGTCCCGATGATCGCATAGAAAACGTAAAGTTCGTTAATATCGTTGTAAAATTGCGATTTAACCCAAATTTTTTACAAGTATTCCTTAAAATAAGTTATCAAACCTACTCACAAAGTTTGAGGCAAGAATAAGCTCTTTAGCTTTTCCAAAGTCACCGATTTCTACAAATTTGGGTTCCGATGATCGCATAGAAAACGTAAAGTTCGTTAATATCGTTGTAAAATTGCGATTTAACCCAACTTTTTTGCATGTACTCCTTAAAATAAGTTATTAAACCTACTCACAAAGTTTGAGGCAAGAATAAGCTCTTTAGCTTTTCCAAAGTCACCGATTTCTACAAATTTGGGTCCCGATGATCGCATAGAAAACGTAAAGTTCGTTAATATCGTTGTAAAATTGCGATTTAACCCAAATTTTTTACAAGTATTCCTTAAAATAAGTTATCAAACCTACTCACAAAGTTTGAGGCAAGAATAAGCTCTTTAGCTTTTCCAAAGTCACCGATTTCTACAAATTTGGGTTCCGATGATCGCATAGAAAACGTAAAGTTCGTTAATATCGTTGTAAAATTGCGATTTAACCCAAATTTATTGCAAGTACTCCTTAAAATAAGTTATTAAACCTACTCACAAAGTTTGAGGCAAGAATAAGCTCTTTAGCTTTTCCAAAGTCACCGATTTCTACAAATTTGGGTTCCGATGATCGTATAGAAAACGTAAAGTTCGTTAATATCGTTGTAAAATTGCGATTTAACCCAAATTTTTTGCAAGTACTCCTTAAAATAAGTTATCAAACCTACTCACAAAGTTTGAGGCAAGAATAAGCTCTTTAGCTTTTCCAAAGTCACCGATTTCTACAAATTTGGGTCCCGATGATCGCATAGAAAACGTAAAGTTCGTTAATATCGTTGTAAAATTGCGATTTAACCCAAATTTTTTGCATGTACTCCTTAAAATAAGTTATTAAACCTACTCACAAAGTTTGAGGCAAGAATAAGCTCTTTAGCTTTTCCAAAGTCACCGATTTCTACAAATTTGGGTCCCGATGATCGCATAGAAAACGTAAAGTTCGTTAATATCGTTGTAAAATTGCGATTTAACCCAAATTTTTTGCAAGTACTCCTTAAAATAAGTTATTAAACCTACTCACAAAGTTTGAGGCAAGAATAAGCTCTTTAGCTTTTCCAAAGTCACCGATTTCTACAAATTTGGGTTCCGATGATCGCATAGAAAACGTAAAGTTCGTTAATATCGTTGTAAAATTGCGATTTAACCCAAATTTTTTACAAGTACTCCTTAAAATAAGTTATTAAACCTACTCACAAAGTTTGAGGCAAGAATAAGCTCTTTAGCTTTTCCAAAGTCACCGATTTCTACAAATTTGGGTTCCGATGATCGCATAGAAAACGTAAAGTTCGTTAATATCGTTGTAAAATTGCGATTTAACCCAAATTTTTTGCAAGTACTCCTTAAAATAAGTTATTAAACCTACTCACAAAGTTTGAGGCAAGAATAAGCTCTTTAGCTTTTCCAAAGTCACCGATTTCTACAAATTTGGGTTCCGATGATCGCATAGAAAACGTAAAGTTCGTTAATATCGTTGTAAAATTGCGATTTAACCCAAATTTATTGCAAGTACTCCTTAAAATAAGTTATTAAACCTACTCACAAAGTTTGAGGCAAGAATAAGCTCTTTAGCTTTTCCAAAGTCACCGATTTCTACAAATTTGGGTTCCGATGATCGCATAGAAAACGTAAAGTTCGTTAATATCGTTGTAAAATTGCGATTTAACCCAAATTTTTTGCAAGTACTCCTTAAAATAAGTTATTAAACCTACTCACAAAGTTTGAGGCAAGAATAAGCTCTTTAGCTTTTCCAAAGTCACCGATTTCTACAAATTTGGGTTCCGATGATCGCATAGAAAACGTAAAGTTCGTTAATATCGTTGTAAAATTGCGATTTAACCCAAATTTTTTACAAGTACTCCTTAAAATAAGTTATTAAACCTACTCACAAAGTTTGAGGCAAGAATAAGCTCTTTAGCTTTTCCAAAGTCACCGATTTCTACAAATTTGGGTTCCGATGATCGCATAGAAAACGTAAAGTTCGTTAATATCGTTGTAAAATTGCGATTTAACCCAAATTTTTTGCATGTACTCCTTAAAATAAGTTATTAAACCTACTCACAAAGTTTGAGGCAAGAATAAGCTCTTTAGCTTTTCCAAAGTCACCGATTTCTACAAATTTGGGTTCCGATGATCGCATAGAAAACGTAAAGTTCGTTAATATCGTTGTAAAATTGCGATTTAACCCAAATTTTTTACAAGTATTCCTTAAAATAAGTTATCAAACCTACTCACAAAGTTTGAGGCAAGAATAAGCTCTTTAGCTTTTCCAAAGTCACCGATTTCTACAAATTTGGGTCCCGATGATCGCATAGAAAACGTAAAGTTCGTTAATATCGTTGTAAAATTGCGATTTAACCCAAATTTTTTACAAGTATTCCTTAAAATAAGTTATCAAACCTACTCACAAAGTTTGAGGCAAGAATAAGCTCTTTAGCTTTTCCAAAGTCACCGATTTCTACAAATTTGGGTCCCGATGATCGCATAGAAAACGTAAAGTTCGTTAATATCGTTGTAAAATTGCGATTTAACCCAAATTTTTTGCAAGTACTCCTTAAAATAAGTTATTAAACCTACTCACAAAGTTTGAGGCAAGAATAAGCTCTTTAGCTTTTCCAAAGTCACCGATTTCTACAAATTTGGGTTCCGATGATCGCATAGAAAACGTAAAGTTCGTTAATATCGTTGTAAAATTGCGATTTAACCCAAATTTTTTGCAAGTACTCCTTAAAATAAGTTATTAAACCTACTCACAAAGTTTGAGGCAAGAATAAGCTCTTTAGCTTTTCCAAAGTCACCGATTTCTACAAATTTGGGTTCCGATGATCGCATAGAAAACGTAAAGTTCGTTAATATCGTTGTAAAATTGCGATTTAACCCAAATTTTTTACAAGTATTCCTTAAAATAAGTTATCAAACCTACTCACAAAGTTTGAGGCAAGAATAAGCTCTTTAGCTTTTCCAAAGTCACCGATTTCTACAAATTTGGGTTCCGATGATCGCATAGAAAACGTAAAGTTCGTTAATATCGTTGTAAAATTGCGATTTAACCCAAATTTATTGCAAGTACTCCTTAAAATAAGTTATTAAACCTACTCACAAAGTTTGAGGCAAGAATAAGCTCTTTAGCTTTTCCAAAGTCACCGATTTCTACAAATTTGGGTTCCGATGATCGTATAGAAAACGTAAAGTTCGTTAATATCGTTGTAAAATTGCGATTTAACCCAAATTTTTTGCAAGTACTCCTTAAAATAAGTTATCAAACCTACTCACAAAGTTTGAGGCAAGAATAAGCTCTTTAGCTTTTCCAAAGTCACCGATTTCTACAAATTTGGGTCCCGATGATCGCATAGAAAACGTAAAGTTCGTTAATATCGTTGTAAAATTGCGATTTAACCCAAATTTTTTGCATGTACTCCTTAAAATAAGTTATTAAACCTACTCACAAAGTTTGAGGCAAGAATAAGCTCTTTAGCTTTTCCAAAGTCACCGATTTCTACAAATTTGGGTCCCGATGATCGCATAGAAAACGTAAAGTTCGTTAATATCGTTGTAAAATTGCGATTTAACCCAAATTTTTTGCAAGTACTCCTTAAAATAAGTTATTAAACCTACTCACAAAGTTTGAGGCAAGAATAAGCTCTTTAGCTTTTCCAAAGTCACCGATTTCTACAAATTTGGGTTCCGATGATCGCATAGAAAACGTAAAGTTCGTTAATATCGTTGTAAAATTGCGATTTAACCCAAATTTTTTACAAGTACTCCTTAAAATAAGTTATTAAACCTACTCACAAAGTTTGAGGCAAGAATAAGCTCTTTAGCTTTTCCAAAGTCACCGATTTCTACAAATTTGGGTTCCGATGATCGCATAGAAAACGTAAAGTTCGTTAATATCGTTGTAAAATTGCGATTTAACCCAAATTTTTTGCAAGTACTCCTTAAAATAAGTTATTAAACCTACTCACAAAGTTTGAGGCAAGAATAAGCTCTTTAGCTTTTCCAAAGTCACCGATTTCTACAAATTTGGGTTCCGATGATCGCATAGAAAACGTAAAGTTCGTTAATATCGTTGTAAAATTGCGATTTAACCCAAATTTATTGCAAGTACTCCTTAAAATAAGTTATTAAACCTACTCACAAAGTTTGAGGCAAGAATAAGCTCTTTAGCTTTTCCAAAGTCACCGATTTCTACAAATTTGGGTCCGATGATCGCATAGAAAACGTAAAGTTCGTTAATATCGTTGTAAAATTGCGATTTAACCCAAATTTTTTGCAAGTACTCCTTAAAATAAGTTATTAAACCTACTCACGAAAGTTTGAGGCAAGAATAAGCTCTTTAGCTTTTCCAAAGTCACCGATTTCTACAAATTTGGGTTCCGATGATCGCATAGAAAACGTAAAGTTCGTTAATATCGTTGTAAAATTGCGATTTAACCCAAATTTTTTACAAGTACTCCTTAAAATAAGTTATTAAACCTACTCACAAAGTTTGAGGCAAGAATAAGCTCTTTAGCTTTTCCAAAGTCACCGATTTCTACAAATTTGGGTTCCGATGATCGCATAGAAAACGTAAAGTTCGTTAATATCGTTGTAAAATTGCGATTTAACCCAAATTTTTTGCAAGTACTCCTTAAAATAAGTTATTAAACCTACTCACAAAGTTTGAGGCAAGAATAAGCTCTTTAGCTTTTCCAAAGTCACCGATTTCTACAAATTTGGGTTCCGATGATCGCATAGAAAACGTAAAGTTCGTTAATATCGTTGTAAAATTGCGATTTAACCCAAATTTTTACAAGTATTCCTTAAAATAAGTTATCAAACCTACTCACAAAGTTTGAGGCAAGAATAAGCTCTTTAGCTTTTCCAAAGTCACCGATTTCTACAAATTTGGGTCCCGATGATCGCATAGAAAACGTAAAGTTCGTTAATATCGTTGTAAAATTGCGATTTAACCCAAATTTTTTACAAGTATTCCTTAAAATAAGTTATCAAACCTACTCACAAAGTTTGAGGCAAGAATAAGCTCTTTAGCTTTTCCAAAGTCACCGATTTCTACAAATTTGGGTCCCGATGATCGCATAGAAAACGTAAAGTTCGTTAATATCGTTGTAAAATTGCGATTTAACCCAAATTTTTTGCAAGTACTCCTTAAAATAAGTTATTAAACCTACTCACAAAGTTTGAGGCAAGAATAAGCTCTTTAGCTTTTCCAAAGTCACCGATTTCTACAAATTTGGGTTCCGATGATCGCATAGAAAACGTAAAGTTCGTTAATATCGTTGTAAAATTGCGATTTAACCCAAATTTATTGCAAGTACTCCTTAAAATAAGTTATTAAACCTACTCACAAAGTTTGAGGCAAGAATAAGCTCTTTAGCTTTTCCAAAGTCACCGATTTCTACAAATTTGGGTTCCGATGATCGTATAGAAAACGTAAAGTTCGTTAATATCGTTGTAAAATTGCGATTTAACCCAAATTTTTTGCAAGTACTCCTTAAAATAAGTTATCAAACCTACTCACAAAGTTTGAGGCAAGAATAAGCTCTTTAGCTTTTCCAAAGTCACCGATTTCTACAAATTTGGGTCCCGATGATCGCATAGAAAACGTAAAGTTCGTTAATATCGTTGTAAAATTGCGATTTAACCCAAATTTTTTGCATGTACTCCTTAAAATAAGTTATTAAACCTACTCACAAAGTTTGAGGCAAGAATAAGCTCTTTAGCTTTTCCAAAGTCACCGATTTCTACAAATTTGGGTCCCGATGATCGCATAGAAAACGTAAAGTTCGTTAATATCGTTGTAAAATTGCGATTTAACCCAAATTTTTGCAAGTACTCCTTAAAATAAGTTATTAAACCTACTCACAAAGTTTGAGGCAAGAATAAGCTCTTTAGCTTTTCCAAAGTCACCGATTTCTACAAATTTGGGTTCCGATGATCGCATAGAAAACGTAAAGTTCGTTAATATCGTTGTAAAATTGCGATTTAACCCAAATTTTTTACAAGTACTCCTTAAAATAAGTTATTAAACCTACTCACAAAGTTTGAGGCAAGAATAAGCTCTTTAGCTTTTCCAAAGTCACCGATTTCTACAAATTTGGGTTCCGATGATCGCATAGAAAACGTAAAGTTCGTTAATATCGTTGTAAAATTGCGATTTAACCCAAATTTTTTGCAAGTACTCCTTAAAATAAGTTATTAAACCTACTCACAAAGTTTGAGGCAAGAATAAGCTCTTTAGCTTTTCCAAAGTCACCGATTTCTACAAATTTGGGTTCCGATGATCGCATAGAAAACGTAAAGTTCGTTAATATCGTTGTAAAATTGCGATTTAACCCAAATTTATTGCAAGTACTCCTTAAAATAAGTTATTAAACCTACTCACAAAGTTTGAGGCAAGAATAAGCTCTTTAGCTTTTCCAAAGTCACCGATTTCTACAAATTTGGGTCCGATGATCGCATAGAAAACGTAAAGTTCGTTAATATCGTTGTAAAAATTGCGATTTAACCCAAATTTTTTGCAAGTACTCCTTAAAATAAGTTATTAAACCTACTCACAAAGTTTGAGGCAAGAATAAGCTCTTTAGCTTTTCCAAAGTCACCGATTTCTACAAATTTGGGTTCCGATGATCGCATAGAAAACGTAAAGTTCGTTAATATCGTTGTAAAATTGCGATTTAACCCAAATTTTTTACAAGTACTCCTTAAAATAAGTTATTAAACCTACTCACAAAGTTTGAGGCAAGAATAAGCTCTTTAGCTTTTCCAAAGTCACCGATTTCTACAAATTTGGGTTCCGATGATCGCATAGAAAACGTAAAGTTCGTTAATATCGTTGTAAAATTGCGATTTAACCCAAATTTTTTTGCAAGTACTCCTTAAAATAAGTTATTAAACCTACTCACAAAGTTTGAGGCAAGAATAAGCTCTTTAGCTTTTCCAAAGTCACCGATTTCTACAAATTTGGGTTCCGATGATCGCATAGAAAACGTAAAGTTCGTTAATATCGTTGTAAAATTGCGATTTAACCCAAATTTTTTACAAGTATTCCTTAAAATAAGTTATCAAACCTACTCACAAAGTTTGAGGGCAAGAATAAGCTCTTTAGCTTTTCCAAAGTCACCGATTTCTACAAATTTGGGTTCCCGATGATCGCATAGAAAACGTAAAGTTCGTTAATATCGTTGTAAAATTGCGATTTAACCCAAATTTTTTACAAGTATTCCTTAAAATAAGTTATCAAACCTACTCACAAAGTTTGAGGCAAGAATAAGCTCTTTAGCTTTTCCAAAGTCACCGATTTCTACAAATTTGGGTTCCGATGATCGTATAGAAAACGTAAAGTTCGTTAATATCGTTGTAAAATTGCGATTTAACCCAAATTTTTTGCAAGTACTCCTTAAAATAAGTTATCAAACCTACTCACAAAGTTTGAGGCAAGAATAAGCTCTTTAGCTTTTCCAAAGTCACCGATTTCTACAAATTTGGGTCCCGATGATCGCATAGAAAACGTAAAGTTCGTTAATATCGTTGTAAAATTGCGATTTAACCCAAATTTTTTGCATGTACTCCTTAAAATAAGTTATTAAACCTACTCACAAAGTTTGAGGCAAGAATAAGCTCTTTAGCTTTTCCAAAGTCACCGATTTCTACAAATTTGGGTCCCGATGATCGCATAGAAAACGTAAAGTTCGTTAATATCGTTGTAAAATTGCGATTTAACCCAAATTTTTTGCAAGTACTCCTTAAAATAAGTTATTAAACCTACTCACAAAGTTTGAGGCAAGAATAAGCTCTTTAGCTTTTCCAAAGTCACCGATTTCTACAAATTTGGGTTCCGATGATCGCATAGAAAACGTAAAAGTTCGTTAATATCGTTGTAAAATTGCGATTTAACCCAAATTTTTTACAAGTACTCCTTAAAATAAGTTATTAAACCTACTCACAAAGTTTGAGGCAAGAATA
>CATOZR010000007.1:0-5000 GCA_954870605.1 Acer campestre
CGAGACTCTGTCCTGCTAACTAGGCGGGTTCCTCGCCGCCCGCGGGTTTGCGTACGGCGTCGTCGCGTGACGCGGCGCGTCGGCGCGTCGTTCGCGGCGCGTCGGCGTCGTCGAGTTGCGCGCGGCGTCGCGCGTGCCGCGGTCTCCGGCGAACCGGTATCCCCGAACGCGGTTGGTCGTCGTCCACGTCGCGTCAGCCGCCGTCGCGGTGATTCGCGCGTCGCGGGCGCGTCGGCGGGCTTCGCGGCTCGTCGGCGCGTTCGCGCGCGCGCGGGTCGCTCGGTGGGGGCGCGCGGCGCCGGCGGCCGTTCGCCGCTACTAGGGCTACCGCCGGCTGATAAAGCTTAAACTCTTCTTAGAGGGACAGGCGGCGGACACATATAGCCGCACGAGACTGAGCGATAACAGGTCTGTGATGCCCTTAGATGTTCTGGGCCGCACGCGCGCTACACTGAAGGAATCAGCGTGTACTCAATTCCCGGGCCGAGAGGCTATACCGGGCAACCCGCTGAACCTCCTTCGTGCTAGGGATCGGGGCTTGCAATTATTCCCCGTGAACGAGGAATTCCCAGTAAGCGCGAGTCATCAGCTCGCGTTGATTACGTCCCTGCCCTTTGTACACACCGCCCGTCGCTACTACCGATTGAACGACCGCAGTGAGGTCTTCGGACCGCGGTGCGGCGGCCTTCGGGCCGATTTGCACACGCGGGAAGATGACCGAACTCGGCCGTTTAGAGGAAGTAAAAGTCGTAACAAGGTTTCCGTAGGTGAACCTGCGGAAGGATCATTAACGGTTTCAAACGGTCGTCGTCGTCGTCGTGGTCGTCGTTAACGCGACGACGGCGGCGGCGGCGGCGGCGGTCACCGCGATCTCGGGTCGACGCTGACGAAACGTCGTCGTCGTTCGCCGTCCTCGTCCGCTGGCGCGTTAAGCGCGAGCGGCGCGGACGCGCGCGCACGTTCGTTCGTCGACGCGTCGACGCCGCCGCTTCCTGTCCGCCCTTCGTCGGAACGACGGAACGCGTCACCGGCGTCGTCGCACCCGCCTCAAAATCGTCGAACGCGGCCTTCCCGTCGACGGCGGTCGTCTTCGTCCCGTTCGCGGGTCGACGACGCGCCGTCGTCGCTCGGACTCGGCCGAAGCGAGGCGCGCGTTCGCGCGCGCCCCGAAAAATCGAACGCGGCGTTCGTCGACGGTCGTCGCTCTCGCTTCGCCACCGCGAAACGAGACACGTCCGCCCGGCGTTCGCCGAAGCGCGTTCGCGCGCGCGCTCGCGCGCGCGCTCGAGAAACGGCGGCCTCGTCGTCGTCACTCTCGGGCGCGCGCGCGCGTCTCGCAAACGTCATCTTATAAACGAACAACCCCGAACGGTGGATCACTTGGCTCGTGGGTCGATGAAGACCGCAGCTAACTGCGCGTCGTCGTGTAATCCGCAGGTTATGCGAACATCGACAAGTCGAACGCAAATTGCGGCCCTCGTGACCAAAGAGTCCCGGGCCACGCCTGTCTGAGGGTCGGTTACCGGCTGTACGAAAGCTATCGTCGCGCTCGCGCCTCGAAAAGCCAGATCGAGCGACGGCGCGCGCGCGTCGGGCTCGCCTTCGGGCGGCTCGCGCGCCCGCGTCGTCGTCGGCCTTCGTTACTCGTCGTCTCGCGTTCGCGCGCGAGAGACGAGGCGGGCTACGTTGGCGTCGTCGCCGACGCCGGAGATCGGGCGCTTCGCGCGCTCGTCTCCGCGTCGGCGTACGCCCAAGTACCGTCGACATCGCGTTCGCGCGTACTCGACGTCGCGATACGCGGCGGCGAAAGCCGCGCGCGTATCGAGTCGTGCGCACGGTGGTTTCGTGCGCGGTCGTCATACGCCGCGCGCGACGCGTCTACGTCTCGAGGCTTCACGTTAAAAAAACCGCCGGGTACGTCGAACGGTACCCGCGGCCTCCGGCGTACGCGTCGCGCCGACGATCGCGCGAGACCGTCGTCAACGAAAAGCGCGCGCGCGTACCACGCGTACGCGCGCCGTCCGATGACCTTGGTGCGTCTCCTCGCGTCGCGAAACGTCCTCAGCGACGTTCCGCGCACGGGCCGCCGCGCGAATACACGACACTATATTCGGCCGACCTCAGATCAGGTAAGATTACCCGCCGAATTTAAGCATATTAATAGGCGGAGGAAAAGAAACTAACCAGGATTCCCTTAGTAGCGGCGAGCGAAACGGGAAAAGCCCAGCACCGAATCCCGCGAAGCGTTTCGACGTTTCGCACGAGGGAAATGTGGTGTTTGGGAGGGTTCGTTATCCCGGCGAACGGTACGGCGATCCAAGTCCCCCTAGAACGGGGCCACGACCCACAGAGGGTGACAGGCCCGTAGCGATCGCGGACGTTCGT
The DNA here is from genome assembly GCA_954870605.1 of Acer campestre. Lineage (NCBI taxonomy): Eukaryota > Viridiplantae > Streptophyta > Magnoliopsida > Sapindales > Sapindaceae > Acer > Acer campestre. The sequence continues at coordinate 2,386 of CATOZR010000007.1, forward strand.
CGGGAGAACCGCTCCTAAGAGTCGGGTTGCTTGAGAGTGCAGCCCTAAGCGGGTGGTAAACTCCATCTAAGGCTAAATACGACCACGAGACCGATAGCGGACAAGTACCGTGAGGGAAAGTTGAAAAGAACTTTGAAGAGAGAGTTCAATAGTACGTGAAACCGTTCGGGGGTAAACGGACAGAGCCCGTGAATCCGGGCGCGCGGAATTCAGGACCGACGGCGGTGGGCGCGTTCGCGCGCGCCTACCGTTCGTCGATTCGATATTTCCGCCGCCGACCCTCTCAACCGAGGGTGTCGGACGTCGCGACCCGTTCGCCACGGTCGAAACTCAGGAACGCGCTTCAAGTTCGTATGCGCGGCCGTCTTCGGCGGTCGCGCGGCGATGACGCGTTTCCGCTGTTTTCGGCGCGGACGGTAGCTTTGCGCGCGGGTAATCGAAGCGGTCCTTCGCCCGTCGTCTCGTACGGCGGGCGGCGCTCGCTTCGACGCCGGTCAGCGACGAATCTTCGGGCCTCTTTCCGACCCGTCTTGAAACACGGACCAAGGAGTCTAGCGTGCGCGCGAGTCGCGGGGTATCCGAGAGGTCGTAGTCGTTTCGGCGGCGAACGCCTCTCGTCACGATACGAAACCCGTGTACGTACGTTGTGCGAAGGCGTAATGAAAGTGAAAGGCGACGCTTCGCGCGTCGCCGGGGGAAGACGGTGTTCCGTGTACACGTTTCGCGATCACGCGTGTGTCGCGACCGGACACCCGCATTCCCAGGGCGTCCCGACAGTACGGCGGCGCGTTCGGGGCGTTCGCGTTCCGCGCGCGTCGACGAACTGGGGCGCACCTACAGCGTGCACGCTGGTACCCGAAAGATGGTGAACTATGCCCGGCCAGGATGAAGTCAGGGGAAACCCTGATGGAGGTCCGCAGCGATTCTGACGTGCAAATCGATCGTCTGAGCTGGGTATAGGGGCGAAAGACTAATCGAACCATCTAGTAGCTGGTTCCCTCCGAAGTTTCCCTCAGGATAGCTGGCGTCGGAAACGAATCGACGGCGCGTCGTTCGCGGCGCGCCGCTCGTCGTGGCTGTCTCATCCGGTAAAGCGAATGATTAGAGGCATTGGGGTCGAAACGATCTCAACCTATTCTCAAACTATAAACGGGCGAGATCGCGGGCTTTCCTGATAAGCGACGCGCTCGCAAGGGCGCGTCGCGCAGCGAGAGAGTCGCCGGCCCGCGCGCCTCCTCGCGGGGCGCGTGCGCGCCGTCGACGCGAAGCCCGCGACGGAACCATTGACGCTCAGTGGGCCATTTTTGGTAAGCAGAACTGGCGCTGCGGGATGAACCGAACGTCGAGTTAAGGCGCCCAAATCGACGCGAATTTCAGAGCCCATAAAAGGCGTTGGTCGCTGATGACAGCAGGACGGTGGCCATGGAAGTCGGAATCCGCTAAGGAGTGTGTAACTACTCACCTGCCGAAGCAACTAGCTCTGAAAATGGATGGCGCTGGAGCGTCGTGCCTATACTCGACCGTCAGCGGCAGCGTGGGCTGACGCGGCTCGCGGGCCGCCGTCAGACCCGGTACGCCCTGACGAGTAGGAGGGCGCGGCGGTGCGCGCAGAAGGGAAGACCGCGAGGTCGCCTGGAGCCGCCGTCGGTGCAGATCTTGGTGGTAGTAGCAAATACTCGAGAGGGGTCCTCGGGGGCTGCCGTGGAGAAGGGTTTCTTGTGAACAGCCGTTGTCCAAGAGTCAGTCGATCCTAAGCCCGGGGAGAAATCCTGTACCCAATGTAACGATGACGAGCGTCGTCACGGGTCGTGACGCGCGCGCGCTCGCGCGCACTTTCGGCGTTTAACCGCGCCGAAGGCGTCGATCGCCGCCGCGCGCCGCCGACTCTTCCGCGAGCGGGAAAGCGACACCGCTTCGACCACTCTCTCGCGCCTCGAGCGGGCCCTATCGATCTCTTTCGCGGTGTAAGCACCCGAATCAATCGTGGTCCGACCTTTTTTCGAGCGCGGCGAGAGAGAGGGTCGTGTAAACGAGAAGCGGGCGAAGCGCGCCCCTCGCCTCGAGCGAACGAGTCGGCGCGCGCGCGACACGTGCGCGCGCTCTCCGCGCGCCAACGAAAGCGTCGCGCGCCCGCACAAACGACGCGCTCGATCGTACGTCGGGCGAAAGGGAATCCGGTCCGTATTCCGGAACCCGGCGCGGAACCGCTCCCTAGTGTTCGGGGCCCTTAAACGCGCAGCGTCGGCGTTTCGGCGTCGGCGTTGTCGTGTGCCTCGTCCGGGTAACCGGAATGAACCCGGAGAAGCCGCCGGGGGATCCGGGAAGAGTTCTCTTTTCTCTGTGAGCGTTGTACGTCCCTGGAATCCGCTAGCCGGGAGATAGGGACGCGAGCGCGAAGAGCACCGCTCGCTGCGGCGGTGTCCGTGATCCCCACGCGGACCGTGAAAATCCGGGAGAGGGCCACGCGGAGTCTTCGCGCCGGTTCGTACCGATATCCGCAGCAGGTCTCCGAGGTGAGCAGCCTCTAGCCGCATAGAATAATGTAGGTAAGGGAAGTCGACAAAATCGATCCGTAACTTCGGGATAAGGATTGGCTCTGAGGAGCGTGGCGGCTC
>CATOZR010000008.1:0-16080 GCA_954870605.1 Acer campestre
CGTTTGTTCCTGTTCTTTAGATTGTAAGAGTCTTTGCGATGAGTGAGGTAGACATTTCAAAACTGTACGAAAATCTGTCCATTGCGGATGAGGATGGAGTGGTTCTTGAAATGTCGGAGGAAACTAGTGTTGATGGAGCAGAGGATGTAGATAGATGTTTGGTGGGGAAGGTCCTATCGGGGAAGAAGGTGAATAGAGAAGCTTTTAAAGGGCTTATAGAACAAATTTGGAGCCCCTTTGGCCAGGTCGAAGTCGAATTGGTAGGAGACAACTTGTTCATGTTCTATTTTAGCAAAACGGAAGATCGAAATAAAGTGTGGTTTAGAGGGCCATGGCACTTTGGGAATAGTCTGATTGTTCTTGAAAAGCCTATAGGCTCTGGTAACATCTCCAGATTGGGTTTTAATAAGGCTGATTTCTGGGTTCAAATTCATGATATTCCAATATTGTGTATGAATAGGAGGACTGCTAAATGGCTGGCTGAGCAAATCGGAGAAGTTGTGGAAATTCCTTCGGAATCTAGAGAGTGCTGGGGGAAATACATGAGGGTGAAAGTTCGAATCGACATTACAAAGCCTCTTAAAAGGTGGCTTCGTCTGAAACTTACGAAGAGTGAAGAAATCACCATGGTAGGGCTGAAATACGAGAGGCTACCTGAGTTTTGTTATGCTTGCGGGAAGATCGGGCATGGGTTAAAGGAGTGTCTGGATGAGGATGCGAGAAAGGAGGCTCTGGAGGGTCCCCAGATTAGGTATGGATCTTGGTTAAAAGCTAGCACCACTGATAAGTACAGGACTAGATTTCAATCATCGGGTAATGGAAGCTTGTCGGACAGGGCGAGGTCACCAGGGACCTCTCAAGGAACAGAGGGAGATGGGTCTATAAGCATGAAGGTGGGAGTTGTGGCAAACCAGAACATAGTGCCGGAGAAGACAGTGACGGTGCTCAAGTTGATAGCAGAAGGATCACTGCAGGAAACCCTACAACCAGAAGGTGAAAGTGGGCATGTAGTGGATGATATGTCTGTGGATGGGCCGGATAGTGGCCCAGTTGGCAACCTAAGTAAACAAGAGTCTTCAAGCAGAGAGACTTTAGCTGGCCCAATTGAGAGTATAGAGTCCCAACCCATAATCCAAATCAGAAAACAAGAGATTGTAGCCCAACCGAAACAAGAGACCCAAGCTGCTCAAGTAAAACCTCTTTCTCAAATAGAGGAAATGGAAGTCAACAGGTCCCATTCTCCCCCAAGTAAGAATTCTTCGAGAAAATGGAAGAGGTTAGCAAGGGAGTGTCAACAACGTTTAGTTTCAGGAAGAGCTTCAAGCCCGCTCCAAAAGCTTTTGGTGGTCAGCAAGGCAATCAGAAGATCACCAAAAAGGACGGTGTCATCCCCAACTAAAGTTAACTCCAAACAGATTTCCAAGAAAGGGAAGAGTCCTGGGAAGATCAGGTTGGCTAATCAAGATGATCCAAGCAAGGAGAGGGAAGAGCGAGTGAGGGGGTCAGGTGATGAATTAACTTTGTGCAAGAGAAAGGTGGTGTTTAGTTCTGTTGAAGAAGAGAAGAAGGATTTCAAAAGAGGGAAATTGTCTGACTTAAAATCGGATTATCTTATATCGGTGGAGCCTGAGATTCAGGCCCGCTGGGAGCAATGATAGGTGTTAGCTGGAATGTGCGGGGGCTGGGGAATCCCCGTGCATTCGCGGCCTTATTAAGGTTGCAAAAAAAACATTCCCCATGTTTAGTTTTTCTGTCGGAAACAAAGATTGAGGGCAACAAAGGGGGTAGGATTAGGGACTCCCTCGGGTTCGATGGTTGCTTCAATGTAGATAGTAATGGCAGTAGTGGTGGTTTAATGCTTCTATGGAAGAAAGAATTAGTGGTTACAGTGCTCTCTTCTTCGTCTGGCCATATTGATGCCCGTGTAAGGCAGGAGGACGGATACACTTGGAGATTTACAGGCTTTTATGGCGAACCAAATGCAAACAAAAGAGGTGCTTCTTGGGACCTCCTGCGTAGGCTGAGGGACAGTGATAGTCTCCCGTGGATTTGTGGTGGCGACTTCAACGAAATTCTAAGTATGGATGAAAAGGTTGGAGGGTCGAACAAAAACATATTAGGCGTGGTTCAATTTCGGCAGTCGGTGGAGGATTGTGAGCTTTACAATTTGGGTTATTCGGGTCCGAAGCTTACCTGAAACAATAAGAGAGAGGGCAGCGACAATATCCAAGAAAGGTTGGATAGGTTCTTGGCAAATAATAGATGGAGGGACAAACATTGGAATGCTAAAGTGATCCACTTGGGTTTTCACACTTCGGATCATAGACCTATTCTCCTCAATTGTGCTCCGGCTGACCCTTTTCTAAATTCCAGGATCTTTAAGTTTTGGTTTGAGCCCTTTTGGCTTAAGGAAGAGGATTTTGAAGAGGTGGTCTCTAAGGCTTGGACTTCGGTGGGTTCTAGAGGTACGAATAGGAGACTTGCGGAGAAATTTTCTTGGTGTGCCACCAAGCTTTCAGACTGGAGCAGTGTTAGATTCAAGAGTATTAGTAGGCAGATTGAGAAGAAGAATAGGGAAATCGAGTGCTTGTACAATAGGTGCGGGAAACCTGGGATTATGAGGTCTATCAAACAGTTGGAGAAGGAAGTAGAAGGATTATTGGACAATGAGGAGTTATACTGGAAACAAAGATCAAGAACTGACTGGCTGCAAAATGGTGATCGGAATTCCAAGGCTTTTCACGCTAAAGCTTCGGGGAGGAGAAGGAAAAATCTTATCTCCCATCTTCTGGATAAAAATGGGAGGGTGCAGGACTCTAAGGAGGGAATTGCAGGGGTTGTCAGTGAGTTTTTTCAATCTCTTTTCAGCTCTAGTTTTCCGTCTGATCAGGATGTTTCTGCTGCTTCTGAGGCCATTCAGTCTAAATTATCAGAGGAGATGAGAGATTCTTTATCCTCCAGGTTTACGGCGGAAGAGGTAAGAGAGGCTGTTTTTGCTTTGAACCCTACGAAAGCGCCTGGGCCGGATGGGTTCCAGGCAATTTTTTTCCAAAAATGCTGGGGTCTGATCAGGGGTGACGTTACAGAGGTTTTCTTGGGGATTCTGAATGGGACGGCTTCTATAAGGGAGTTCAATGTGTCCAATGTTGTTCTGATTCCAAAAGTTAAGAGTCCTGAGGAGTTAAAGGACTTCCGGCCAATTTCATTGTGTAGTGTTGTGTACAAGGTGGTTACTAAAGTGATGGCTTCTAGGTTAAAAGGAATTCTTCCCAGTATAATTTCCCCTGCTCAGTCCGCGTTTGTTTCGGGACGCCAAATTTTTGACAATATCTTAGTGGCCTTTGAATCTCTCCATTCGCTGAACCACAAGAATTCTGAGAGGTGGGGTCAGATGGCTCTCAAATTGGACATGAGCAAGGCTTACGACCGGGTGGAGTGGTGTTTTTTGAAGGCAGTTATGCAGAAGATGAATTTTCCTGATGGTTGGATTAACTGGTCCTTGATTGTATTTCAACTACAAAGCTTGATTTCTTGATTAATGGGCATAACATTTGCTTGGTCATCCCTGAGAGAGGGTTGAGGCAGGGGTGCCCACTCTCACCTTATCTGTTTTTGATGTGTGCAGAGACGTTCTCTAGCATGATTTCGAAGGCGGAAAGGAATGGGCGAGTGCTGGGGACTAGGTGTTGTCGTGGGAGCCCCCTGATCAGTCACCTTTTCTTCGCTGACAACAGCATCCTTTTCTGTAGGGCTTCTCCTTTCAGTTGTCTTCGGATTCGGGAGCTGCTGGAGGTTTACGAAAAAGGGTCAGGCCAACAAATTAATTTAAGTAAGTCGATGATCACGTTCAGTCCGAAAGTGCTAGCCTTGTTGCGGAAGGATATTCGGCTGGCTCTCGAAATTCCGGATGGAAACTCGAAGGACAAGTACCTAGGCCTTCCTTCTATGATTGGGAGAAATAAGAAGAAGCTGTTTTCAGAGGTGAAAGAGAAGATGTGGAAGAAGTTGAGTGGTTGGAATGGAAATAATTTCTCTTTCGGAGGGAAAGAAATTCTGATAAAGGCAGTGGCTCAAGCGGTGCCAGCGTATGCGATGAGTATGTTCAGGATTCCGGATGGTATCTGTAAAGAGTTGAGTTCGATAAGTTCAAAATTTTGGTGGGGTTCTAAGGGCGGTAAGAGGAAGGTCAGTTGGGTTAGTTGGCAGCAGATGTGCAGGCCAAAGAATGAGGGGGGGTTGGGCTTCAAGGATCTATCCCTTTTCAATCAAGCTCTATTGGAAAAGCAGGCCTGGCGTGTCCTCTCGGTGCCGGACTCTTTGGCGGCCAAAGTCCTCAAAGCTAAGTATTTCAAGGATATTGATTTTCTCTCGGCCCCTGTTAGGCCTGGGTGCTCTCACCTCTGGAGGAGTTTTGTTTGGGGGAGAGAACTGCTGGAAAAAGGTGTAAGATGGTCAGTTGGGGACGGTAATAATATCAACGTGTTCAAAGACAAATGGGTGCCCCGTCCGAGTTCCTTTCAACCTGTAACCTTTGATCCTGGAACTAATGTGAAGGTGGCTGATTTTATCCACAGGTACAGGCGTGTGTGGAATGTGGAAAAGATGTCTCGAGAGTTGGTTCCTGACGATGTAGAGGCCATTCTCACGATTCCTCTTAGTTGGAGGGGAGGAAATGACAGATTGTGTTGGCATTATGAGAAAGAAGGGGAGTATACTGTCAAAAGCGGTTACAAGCTTGGCCTTCAGATTTTGCCTAAAGCTTCGGCTTCCAATCCGAACCTGGTGAGCAATTGGTGGAAATTGCTGTGGAAACAGATTATCCCTCCCAAGGTCAGAGTTTTTGTTTGGCGTGTGTGTCAGAATGCAATTCCGTCCCAAGATAATCTCTGGAAAAGGAGAATCGCTCCCTCGGATTGCTGTGGCAGGTGTGAAGCTCAGAAGGAGACAGCGGATCACGCCATTTTCAGTTGTAAAGTAGCCAAAAAAGTCTGGGCAAACTCAATTTTCGGAGCAGCTGTTGCTAAACTTAAAAACCTTCCTGTGTTGGATGTGTTTATTGCGCTAGCTGACACTTTCCCTAAAGAGTTCGACCTGGTCTGTATGATAGCGTGGGCGGTTTGGGAAGATAGAAATGCCTTTCTGAATTGCGGGCGGGTTAAGGTTCCGAATTTGGTAGTCGGCAGAGCTGCAGAGCTCCTGGCAGAATTCCTTAAGACCAGGCAAGCCTTATCTCCTGCTCTCACGATAGCTAAGGCTCGATCAGAGTCAGAGTGGATCGCCCCTCCCCCAGGCGTTCTGAAGTTAAACACTGATGCAGTCATCCGTAATCTCTGTGGGAGTATTGGAGTTGGGATAGCAATTAGAGACGATAAAGGTAAGGTGTTGGTGGCTCGGTCTGTCCTGTTGAGAGGTTCCTTTTCGGCAGAGATTGGCCAATTGTTGGCTTTACGCGAGGGCCTAAAGCTGGCCAAGTTCTATCACCTCCCGGTCTTAATACTGGAATCTTCTTCCTCTTTTCTGGCCTCCTCTTTGCATCGAGCTATTGAGCATCGAGGGGATGCCTCCATTATTTTCAATGATGTTAAGGCTTTAATGTCTGATGTTGGTCCTTGTAAGAGCCAGGCCTCCTCTAAAACGGGGAACTCCCTGGCTCGTAAACTAGCATCGATTGCCTTCTCCTCAAGGCATGAGCGTTTCTGGCTGGATATCAGCCCTTCTTTGTGTTTTTAGTTTTTGTTTGTTTCGGGTTGTTGTTCTTCAATTCAAAAAAAAAAAAAAAAAAACTATCTACGGATCTACCTACTGCATTCTGCATGCATGCAGCTTTTACTTTTTCATTTATTTTTTTTTGACAGTACATGCGATTCATATGAAATTTAGAAAAACAATAATAATACAAAGTATAATTCAAGAGGATTGAAAGATTTATATACGATTGGAACCCACACGACTTTATTTAGATGCGATTCAAACCCACGATTTTAAAGAGATATGATTCCAACAACAACTTTTGAAAAAAAATAAAATAAATAACTTTCACAATAAATGAGTTGATGTGTATAATACAAAGAGTATCATATTAAATTATGATATTTAAACACATATCACTTTCAAAGAATATGTAACTACTAACAACCTTGGTTTTGTCAGCACTTGGAAAATATAATTTACACAATCTAGAGGATAAGGGACTAAAAAAACACCAAAAGGATACAACGTATAAAAATAACCGCAGTTCAATGTAACTTAATGGTGTAAAACACATATTCAATCTAGTAATATTTTATAGGAATAATTACCCCGGTAATCATCAATTTGATAACACATTATCAAAAGACTATTAGATTGATAATTGGTTTCAAAATGATCATTTTTGATGAAAAGTGTGACACTAATGGTTATTTCATCCAATAAGTGATATTAAATTGTGATATTTAAACACATATCACTTTCAAAGAATATGTAACTAACTACCCTGGTTTTGTCATATTTAAACACATATCGCTTTCAAAGAATATGTAACTACTAACAACCCTGGTTTTGTCAGCACTTGGAAAATATAATTTACACAATCTAGAGGATAAGGGACTAAAAAAACACCAAAATGATACAACGTATAAAAATAACCGCAGTTCAATGTAACTTAATGGTGTAAAACACATATTCAATCTAGTAATATTTTATAGGAATAATTACCTCGGTAATCATCAATTTGATAACACACTATCAAAAGACTATTAGATTGAGAATTGGTTTCAAAATGATCATTTTTGATAAAAAGTGTGACACTAATGGTTATTTCATCCAATAAGTGACATTTTAGTAAATAAGAGAATGACATTAATTTATTTTAGATGTTTTTTGGAAATCAATTTTTTCTTTTATTTTTTTAAACGAATAATTATATTTAGTGTGTGTAAATATATATATATATATATATATATGTGTGTGTGTGTGTGTGTGTGTGTGTGTGTGTGTGTGTGTGTGTGTTTGAGATATATTATATGTATATAGACACACTAAATATAATTATTTGTTTCAAAATACAAAAGAAATGGTTTATATCAATACACACGTCTCTTCTTTGTTTTTTATATTTTTTTAGATTTTGTAGCCTTAATTTTCTCAAAAAAGAAATATATATATATATTTGAGATATGCTATATATATACACACACTAAATATAATTAATCATTTCAAAAATAAAAGAAAAAATTGATTTCCAAAAACATCTAAAATAAAGTAATATCATCCCCTTATTACCAAAATGCCACTCATTGGATGGAATTGGATGAAATGGTCATTAGTGTCACATTTTTAGCCAAAAATAGTCATTTTAAAACCAATTCCCAATCTAAGTGGTCATTTTGATAGTGTGTCATCAAATTGATAGTCACTGGAGTAATTATCCCTATTTTATATTCGAGTTACCACTACCGTATGTGATATATTAAAAAAAAAAAAAAAAATTACTCTAGTGGTCATCAACTTATGCCACCACTTGCGACCACTATCAAAATGGCCATAAGATGAGAAATTGGTTTCAAAATAACCATTTTTTTGCAAACCATTCCATCCAATTTCATCCAATAAGTGATATTTTAGTAAATAAGTGGATAACATTAATTTATTTTATATTTTTTTAGAAATCAATTTTTTCTTTTGTTTTTTAAAACAGATAATTACATTTAGTATGTGTATATATATACAACATATCTCAAACATATATATATATATCAAATCAAATCATATTATCATAATATCGAAATCCCATGTTTCACATTTACATATTTTATTAAAATTAATAAAAATCTTCAATGGATAAATGATCGACATTATTTTCAGTGATTATCAATTCAATAGTTGGCTTTGTGAACTAGAGAGAGAGGAATCCACAACCAGTAGACGATCGCCACATAGGATTATCTTATCCACAAATAATGAATAATTATTGTTGGTCAATATATAATTTTTTTCTTGTAAACAAACACATCTATTAATCTTCAACAGAAGAAACAAAGTTTACATCAGCAATTGTCAATATATAATCAGCTTAATTGTTTTTCTAAGGAATTGAAGCATCACATTTACCACGAGATCTCAATATATAATGATATAATTATAATTATATCATTAAATTATAAGATAATTTGGAGACAAAGCCACGCATATCCAAACGCGTCATCTATAATTTTTTTTATAAGAGCATCTCCAATGGGGCTCTCTAAACCCCCTCCTTAGCTAAAATAGCTAGTGGGGATGGTTTTAGAGTACTCCAAGGGGTTCCCTTAGAGCATCTACAACCATGCTCTCTAAATTTTAGCTATTTTAACTTAAAAACTATTTTAGCTAGTAACTTTTTATAAGATCACTCCAACCATCCTCCCTATAGCTAGTCATTAATATTTTAATATTTTTTAAATTTAAAATATAAATAAATTTATTTTGTTTTAAATTGTAAAAATAAGAGAGAGAATATATGGAGCTTGAAATGGCTCCCTACATTTGGAGAGCCTCTTGGTAGCTCTCTAAAATATGGAGCCATTTAGGGAGCCCCTTGGAGTGCTCTAAAACCAAATCCACTCCCTATTTTAGCTAAGGATGTGGTTTAGAGAGTCCATTGGAGATGCTCTAAATAGCTCCCTATTTTAGAAAACCACCAAGAGGCTCTCCAAATGTAGGGGGCTATTTCAAGCTCTCTATCTTCTCTTTATTATATTTTTTTAATATTTGTAAGTTAATTGGTCTTGTCTCTTTTATTTTTTTAGGGTTGGCAATTTGAGGACCCAAGCCCACACTGAACCCAAACCCTCAAAAAGCCCTCATAATTTCAAAGGCTCAAACCCAGCCCAAATAGCAATTGTATGCATGCGGGTAGGGCTTTACCCAAGCCCACCCTTTGACCCTTATTGTTACCCATATTATGATTTGAATTTGGATCCAAATTTTAACCCAGATTTTGACCCGGATTTTATACATATATTTTTGACTATAAGTTTGACCCAATTTTTTTGTTTTATCTCTCTCAAAATAATACAATTTAAAAATCTCACTTTTCGGTGTGTTTCTACTCATTGATTCAAACCTAGGTTGACAATACTCCATCATTTCCCGAAACCCGGTGTATTCAACAAAACGTAAAGGAAGCTCATGCATAATAATCATCTTGGCTACTTTAGCCTTACCAACATTAGGATCAAACAAAGTATTTGTTTGCCAATGTGGTGTGACTCTCCTTTGGGAGACTCCAACACCACGGTTCAACGTCCGGCACGTGTAAATATATACACATATTATTTCATTGTCCCACCTTTAGTGTAGGTGCCCTCTCCCCATTTAGTCCGGACTGTGCTAGTAAAGTCCAATTCTCGTAGGGTCCAGGCAGTTGTTGTAACTTCAAATATATATATAATATTATAACATATTATATATATTATTGTATATGTAATAATTTTTAATAAATTATATAATAATAAAATATAATATATATAATAATTAATAATATTATAACATATTATATATATTATCATATATAATAATTTTATAATGTTATATATATATATATATGAGGGGCACTCTAGTTTGAACCTCTTGTCCGATCCTATCCCTGTCATCCCAAACGCATAACAGTACAGTTAATAGTTCTGTCCCAGATATTCTAAACAAAAACAACTGTTCCGTCCTGTCTTGTTCTATCTCGTCCCACCCTGTCCTGTCTCATTTCTGTGCCAAAACGCATCCTTAAGGAAATACAAATCGATTGCTAGTATAGAAAATGAATCAAAATTATGAGACAAATTTGGGTGTGAAAAAGTAAAGCTTTAAATTAGTTTTTATTAGAAGAACAAAATCATTATGTATATAAACAGACTTTTAAATTAACTATATTATCTATATTTCTTTTATTTCTTTCAAACACACTTTAGACTTTTTATTTATTTATCAATATTATATGTTCTTTCTTGTTAAAAAAAAATATATTAGATGTTCTTCAATTTCATCAACAGCTATCCTTTTTTTAAAAAAAAATATATCATTTAACACCTATCTACTTTCACATCAATTGGGACATGACACAAATCTTGGATTCCTACAACTCTCTCAAATAGAAAGTGGTTCTCCAATATATATATATATATATATATCTTAAAATGGATTTTTAACGAAAAATGAAGTTTGATTTTGAAAAAACCAAGAAGAGAAAAAAAAAATAGAGAAGAGAAAAAATAGTAAGAGAATTAAAGGTAGCAAAAATTTTTGAAATAATAATAACGTTGATTAAATAACATAATAATCATAGGTGGTGTGTACTTACAAAAATACAATAAGTATAAATAAAGAAAGGGCATTTTGACATTAAGTAAGGTTTATTTACAAATTAGTGATTTTTTTTAAAAAAATTGATGGGTGTAATTACGAAATGGGGGTATAGATACAGTTTTTGAAGGGTACCATTATCGCTACTCTTAAAAAAAAATAAAAAATTATTAAGCTAATGATAATATGGTTTTTGATTTGACAAATATATTTCAACCCAACTAAGAAAATGACCCAAATCATTTTGGAAAAATAATTTTAAAACCTGATTAAAAAGTTGAATTATTTTGGGTTATTTGGGCCATAGGAAAAAATTGTAAAATCAATCAGTAAAAAAAATCTATGCAACAATTGGAACTGTTGTAGAATATGAAATTGATCAAACAAAGAGCCAAAGATACCATTATTGAAGTTGACGATGCATTACACAAACTAAAGATTCGTATCGGAAAAACACAACACAAACCACATAAATTAAAGACCATAACGCTTAAATTTAGAAGACACCAAGTCACACCACAGAAGTCCAACTGAGACCACCATTATTTCATGAGAGCAAAGCAACTTATAATTAATCTTCCTTTCCAAGCAGAGTGAGAAGGAAGTCCTCGTAGTCCCCAGAAGTGTCATTGGCCACAGCTTGCTCAAGAGGTACACTGTTCCTCTTGTAATAGTACTCCTTGATGTCCTTCAAGTCCTTCTCTGCCCTGGTTACGATCACCCTAGTCAGCGCATCCTCATCGGTCCCCAGCCTCTTCATCGCGTTACGCAGAACCTTTTCAAAGTACTTGTTTGAGTCATTGAGGCACCGGATGGCTGTGCGTAGAGCTTTCGTAAATTCAGTACCATGATCACCACCTTCACCTAACAACTTCTGCGAAAAAAACAAACAAACCACGATTGAACATTAACCGTACACATTCCTGCACAATTTTATTCAAATTTGTACAACAATTTTGCATACCTTAGTGATGGAAGTGCCCTGGTCATCTCTATAGTGATTGAAAGTTGCCATGACCTGAGCCTTGCTCCTCGTGCTCACAATACGAATAACTTCTTCGTGATTAAATGCCTTGTCTTTGATGGCATCGTGAAGAATACCTGCCTCTGATTTCGCCAATCTAGCGTTGATCTCATCACCAGTGTACCTAAATGCAGTCACTAGCGCCACCAAGAGCTGTGACAGTACCACAACAAACATTGTCACCATATATATAGTTCAGACTATAGACACAAAATTGTTGAAATGCAAGAGTATTTATAACAAGAAAAATCACATGCCTGGCGGATATCGCCAGTGGTATGAGCAGCCACATCTTCTTCGAGGGAGTGCTTGTAACGAGCCTGGTAGGCGCGTCTGACAGCCAAGAGCTCTTCAGGTGATCTGATGCAAGAAATTTCCAGGACAACATGATAATCAGGGTCATGCTTTCTTATTGCTGCATTAGCCAACACAGCATCGCGATCAGCCGGATCCAAAATCCATCGGTACACAGCTTTCTGTCACATAATTCATGCACAAACATTTTGATCACCATAAACTTTAAAATTAACAAAACAAATCAATCAATAATTAGACAAATGAAAAACAGATGATGAAATTAAATAACCTCAAAATCCCCGGAGAGTTCGGATTCTAGGCGTTTGACAAGATCTTCTTGGTAGAGCTCTTGGTAAGCTAGCCTGATTTGCTGCCTCTGTGCTGCAGTTCTGTGACCAAGTATCGAAATTATAGCCTTCTCATTGGTTCCCCATCCTAATCAAAACAAAGAAAAATTAGCATATTGTATGATCTTCTCTGATGAATTTCAATTTCATTCAAAACATATAATCAAATTGAAAGATTAAACATGACAATCTAGACCTTGAACAGCCTTTCGAAGGGCTTCGGCATCGTCAACAAAGGAAACATGATCAGGAACAACAATTGTAGTCATTTTTGTTTTTTCACAAGAAGTTGTCTATGTGTTTAATTGTGTCCAATTGATCATAAATTGACATTAATACTTGAATCAGTTTTTTCTTTTTGTTTAATTTCAAATTAAGTGTCTCATCATCCAAGTCATAGCAACCGTTGATCAAACTCCACTTACCCATCTTTTTTGGTTAAACTACTCTAAAAAATTCACAATCAAATACAAAATATATAGGTATAATATATCTCCACGTGTTAGACACATCGAACGACTAAAAATTCAGATACTGATGAATGTTAAAATCCGATCATTATGTTGATAAAAAAAAAAAATGTAAAGACAATATTTATTGAGATGATAAGTTGAATAATAATAATACCTTTACAAGCTTTGTAAAGAGACTCAGCATCTTCAACAGCAGAAAAGTCATGAGGAGCAACAATAGTAGCCATGAAAAATGTTTCAAATTTCTTTGGTTTCTTAACACAGAAGAAGAGGAAATGTGCTTCTCTCTGTATATATCACCTTCCTATATATAACACTATCTACTGATTAAATTTAATCACCGATAATGTAAAGTCATTAAATATTTAGCTAATATTGGAATCAACGCCAACTCATGTCTAATTGTCTATCATGTTTGTTTGGACGTATAATAATTACTTTTAAAATTTTGAATTAATTTGAGGGAAATAAAAAATTAATTAAATTAAAAAAAAAAAAAAAAAAAAAAACGGAGAAGAAAAGCAGAAGCAGTCATGCAGCCCATTGTTTTTTCACTTTGCTCATTAATAATTGGGGAATGATATCTACCTTTCTCATTTACCTTTTCCACTCATTGCTTGACACGTATACACTTTTTCATTTAATAAAAAGTTCTAACTTTTTTTCTGCAAAGTTTGTTTACGTCCTTACCCCTTATTAATGAAATGATAGAAGTAGTCATCAGGGGTAAAAATATAAACAAGTTTTACAGTAAAAAGTGAAAACTTTTTATTAAATGGAAAAGTGTATACATGTTAAGCAATGAGTAAGAAAGGTAAATAGGAAAGACAAATACGAAAGGTAAATAGAATTCCGCTTAATAATTATATGTTGGTATTAGAAATGAATAATGTTTGAGTACCGATCAACCAGTACCTAAAATACTGACCCTACCAATAAGCATGTAATACGTCTTTACGTGGTTCAATTTATGAGATGAATATAAAAAGTAAGGGAAAAAAAAGTCATATTATACACTCCCATTAGTAGTCTAATGGGATCAGTATTTTGAATACCGGTCTATACCAAGTATTATTCTATAGGTAAGAAATTTTGTGGTAAAAAAACAAATTCATATTATAGGTTCAATTCATGTGCTTTGAAATTTGAATGGCTTCTTCTGATTCTGACTATCTACGGATCTACCTACTGCATTCTGCATGCATGCAGCTTTTACTTTTTGTTTCTTTTGTTTTTTTGACAGTACATGCTGCTTTTACTTACGGCTTTCACTTTTCTTTTTTAAATTTTTTTAGTGACTAGATTACTAGAATTAAAAGGAAAAAAAAAATTAAATATATAAAGAATTAATTTTTAAAGCATTAAATGTGAAATGCGAGGAGAGGAGAGCATCTCTTTCCAAAAGTGATGTACGCTGTAGGCACACTCATTCCACGTTGGCGCATTTCGTACATACGAAGAAAGCATCTTCGAAGTAAGTGTAGCTTAAAAAAATAAAAAAAATTAAAGAACACTTTTATCTATCATTTATATCCAACTCGACGTAGAAGCTAACATGACACTTTCTATCGACTACAATATCATTACATCTCATAATCTTTTTCAAACCCTATTTTGAATAGAAAAAACAAAAAACAAAAAATAACAAAAAATAATTTTATAATCATTCCAGATGTATGTACTCTGTCCCTGTAAAATCGATTCATTCAAATGTGTAACTTGTGTTGTAATACCTTGTTATCTCTGATACAGGTGTGGAGTGCAAAACATGAAGCTGCGTGTTGTTGTCTGATAATGATTTAGACTCCATTTTGAAGCAAATCCCACTAGAAGCTGCCACTGGTGGACACCTCTCACTCGACGCCATTTTTTCCTCTTCTCAGATCTACCAAAAAATAATCCGTAAATAATTTTTAAAAGTTAAAAATTAAAAATACAAAATATCTTGGTATCTCTTCGATTTTCTTCTTCTATTGTCTCATCATCAAGTAAAAAATGAATATAATTTCAACAACAAATCATATTCTTCAACATCAGTACTTAAACATTTGATCCGATTTTCGTATAGATTTTTCTGTTTAAAACAAACAAACAAAACGATAAGATTTCTTAGATAGATCGATCGATCGGTGTCTCTTCTACTTCGACGATCAATCTATCTTTCCGTTTATTGAAATGGATTTTGATCAACCAGTGAATGACGGTGCTCCTGGGTGTTGTGTTGTGCTCTTGATGAAGATGATCTCTGGTTGTATTTGAACTTTCAGACGGTCAGTTATACAGCTATTTTTTCCGCTAACTCAGTAAGTATTTATCTATTTTTAATAAGGAAATAAAATATTCATTATAAAAATGTGTTTTAATCGGAAACATTGGAAACTAAATTTTGAGTTAATGTCTATCAAGTCTATCTTTATATCACACTGGAAGCAAGTCTCTTGACATTGTTGTCATGCCAACAATTATTAGTAATGCAAGCCACTTTTGTATTAGAGATATTCGAAAAATGTTATGAGAGTAGATATCTTTCAATTATGTAAGTTGGAAGTATATTTGGATTGTTCATGGAGTGCTTGATTTTAGCAGTAGAAGTATATATATTCTGATTATAGAAGTATATATCTGGTAGTGCTTGATCAAACGGTAGTGGAAGTAGAGATATATTTTGATTACGGAAATATATATTTGGATCGCACATACAATGCTTGATCTCAACAAACGAAATACTTACGTCCATTGTCAAATTTCAAAATAAAAAATCAACAAAGAGACCTCATCAACTTAAATATATAGCATATACCCACAAAGTTTATCAAACTATAACATTAGTGAGCTTTCTTTCCTAATTCCTAAACATCTGGGAAAAAAATAATCTGAGATTATGTTGAAAATCTTTATGAAGCCTTGTATAGTTGTATGTGAAACCCAAGTAATATTGTCTAGAAGTACCTAAATTATTTCCTTTAAAATATCTTAATCAGCAAATTAATACTAAGAAAGGAAGAAGAGGTTGCTTGGTTTCATGTTCATTCCCTCATTTGAATTATAATATGAAATCCTCCATTTCAAAAGTATTGCATCTTATCATAAAGCATTAAATTAAAGTTGGTAGATTTTAAAATAAATTAATTCTTTAACAAAACTTAAACCTACTCAATGTCATATCCTATACTATATATAAAAGTGTGCCCCCCCTAATTTCCTCTCTATTTCTTTGACTCTTTTATTTTTTAAATTTCTTTAAAAGTAAAATTATAAATACAACCCTTAAACTTTATATAACTACTCAATAGATAGCTTTTAGTAAGATTTTAGTTATAGCATCCTTTTGACAAATACAAGCCTTCGAGATTGTAGAATTACTTAATATACATGTCTTAGTAATAGTAACACAACATGGATTGTATAGTAATTTCCAAAATTTGTCAACATGGATTGTATAGTAATTTCCAAAATTTGTCTTAATTTAAAATTCTAAATAGGTTAAATCATTGTTAAATAGTTTACCCCAATTATTATGACTTTAGATGGTTATTTGCTAAAAGACCAGAGGTAATGATATAGACTAGATCCAAATCAATAGTTATTAAAAGAGCGATATGTCGGTTAATTATAGCATCCT
>CATOZR010000009.1:0-19695 GCA_954870605.1 Acer campestre
TTTTTCATTTAAGATACTCTCTCTCTCTCTCTCTCTCTCACACACACACACAACCAAACGGATGCCGACTTTAACCCGACGACGGCGACGGTGGACCCGGGATGACGGCGACGGTGGAGCCTGGCGACGGCAGCAACCCAGCGACAGCAACGGCGACGGCGACAGCAGCACCGATGGACTCCGACCTCCATTTCGTGACCTCTATTTTGTGGTATTTTCTCTCTCTTGAAGTAGATTTCGTGACCTAGAATGTATGTAATCCCTTCCCAGTTGTTTTTTTTATATATAATTATATGTTGTTTGATATGAAGATTAAGAGAGTGGATTCAATTTTTAGTGAAACCCAGATTTTTTTATTTTCTGTTACGAAGTTACATGCCCGTTTATTTTAATTTTACATGCCAGTTTGTTTTAATTTTACATGCCCGTTTGTTTTAATTTTACATGTGATTTGGTAATTTTGTTTTATAGTGAAATCAATCTCCTGTTGTTTTTTTACAATTATATATTGTTTGATATGAAAATTAAGAGAGTGGATTCGATTTTTAGTGAAACCTAGATTTTTTTATTTTCTGTTACGAACTTACATGCCCGTTTGTTTTAATTTTACATGCCAGTTTGTTTTAATTTTACATGTGATTTGGTAATTTTGTTTTATAGTGAAATCAATCTTCTGTTGTTTTTTTATAATTATATGTTGTTTGATATGAAGATTAAGAGAATGGATTCTATTTTTAGTGAAACCCAGATTTTTTTAGTTTGTTTTAAAGTTACATGCCAGTTTGTTTTAAAGTTACATGCCAGTTTATGTTAAATTTACATGTCTGTTTGTTTTAAAGTTACATGCCAGTTTATTTATAACTTACATGTGATTTGGTAATTATGATTTATAGTGAAATACTTGACATGAAGGAATATGGATACAAAGAGATTGGTCATCTATCAGCCTCCTTTTCGTGCGCAAGCCGGAAGGCCAAAAAAGAAGAGATATAAATCCGCTGGGGAACATAGAAATGGAAAGACAAGAAATTGCACGATTTGTGGTAAATCCAATCACAACCGAAAAAATTGCCAGAATGCACAACCATGTCAGATTCCTGTACCATCTGCAACATCGAAGCGACCATGTAGACCGTACAAGTGCAGGAAATGTGGAGAAGAAGGCCACAATTCACAAAAATGTCCATTGACACCGGAAGTTAGTGGTACAACTTAGTTATTAGCAATGATGTTTTAATTCTTAAGTATATTGGTGAAATACTATATTTCGTAATGCAGCTTTTTTGAAGTTACATAACAGTATTGAATTCATGTTTTTTTTTTTTTTTTTTTTATCAAATTCCAGTAGTTTTACATGTCAGGACCTTAACAACTTACATGCCAATGTTTTTTGAAGTCACATGCCAGTGTATCTTGAAGTTACATGCCAAGTGTATTTTTAATGATGTATCTATTTGAATGACTCAGTTGAAAACTAAACATTATAGTATTGTTACATGGCAGGACCTTCACAAGTTATATGCCAATGTATTTTGAAGTTACATGCCTGTGTATTTTGAAATTATATGCCTGGATATTCTTGTTTCCCTACTTGAAGACACCCAATTAAATGATCAAATTTCAGTATTGTTACATGGCAGCACATGTTAACTAGTTAAGTCTTCAGGAATATCAACTAGGTGCCCAAAATAGGTCTACGAAACTCATTTAATTGTCTAACTTCCAACAAAACAGAGAACCCTTACATGGAATAAAGAAATAATAATATTTACCTACAAAATGAATATCATTTCTTGGACCAAAGAAATGATTGGTTTTTGGTACCTCTTTCATAGTATAAAGAAACAATAATAAAATGCAGAGATAGTAACAAGAGAATTGCCTTGAATAGTGGTCAATAGCCACATTTTTTTTTTTTTTTTTTTGAACACTAAAACACTAATTTGATTGACCAAATAATTGACCGTAGGTTCCACAAATGAACCAGCTAATAAAAAGGAAGATTTGTTATTTTGTTGTAGCAATTCATCTCATAGAAGAAATTGGCACAACTACAACTAAGATTTACAAAACAAAAGAACAGATTAGTGCACATATTTATTCTGCTCTTGAATCAAAGAAACTGCTTGGATAGAACCATGTCTCATTACAAAACCAGCATCTTTCCAACATGTGTTTCAAATTCAAATATCGAAACTATAAAAGGACATCAGATGAACCCTGGAACTGCTACAGCAATAGTGTGTGCAAACAGACCATCGCAGCATTGCTCATTTACTTGGCAATTGAAGTAGAGATAAGGAGGGACACTGGCTGCAGCCTTCCACTTTAAAACTCACTCAAAGCCTCTAGTGCAAACAGAAATTGAACCTCTCAACTAAACCCTGAAAATTTTTCAAAGGGGAAACAACAAAGAAAAACCAAATATGCTTTTAGAACATCAATTATTGCCCATACAGAGTGTGATAAAAAATGATTGATGCATACAATATTTGATACAGAGAATGATTAAAAATATATATATATATATAGACACATCTCCATTCAATGTCCATTGCATCCACCTCGTGTTTGAGAGAAAAGAGTTGAACCGAGGCACATCAAATGCATTACTGGAATATGTCGGAAATTTTTTAGCAGATGGCAACTACGAGCTAATAACATTCTCTAAATGAAACATCAAACATGTACTACCCGTACACTACATATATTGATTTTATTGACAAAAATGTTCAGTAAAGATTTCATAGAGACATACATAAATAGTTGAGTGTCACTGCACCCAACAAAACTATAATTGAATTGTGAACATCAATCTACAGTTTATGCATGGTCCTTAAGGCATTAAGGGGAGATCGACTCAAGTTTAACCGAAGTCCTATCATTTTAGACAGAGCCCTAGTATATTAATTGATGTTACATTGTTACCTAGCCTGCCTCCCTGCCTCCCTCAGTACTATTTCGACAAACAAGACAACAAATGTGTGCATTCATCCCATCTAAAGTATAAACCTTTTATTCTATGAAATTGTTTTGCGTCAGTTTAAACTTGTGTCGAAGCATGAATGTCTGAGGAGTTATGAGCAGAAAAAATATTCAAAAATGACACTTTTAAGCTTATCTTGGACCTTTATTGGCTCATTTTCATTATCAGCAATGGTCGATACAAATATCCCAAGACAATATTTTCCATGTTATTTTTTAATACTATATTTTATCAGAGCTATATTTGAATTCAATTGACCTTACAATAAATATTGCTCAGCAGCTTTAAACCTAACTAATTGAACAGAAAGCCAAAAGAAGCATAGAACAGCAAGCCTAAAGAAGAAAAACAAAACAAAACAAAACAAAAGACAGACCGAACAAGACAAATCCACAAGATGAAAATCTTAAGAGATTGTTAAAAAAAAATTTAAAAAATAGGATTGTTTTACTTTCTTATGATCACTAGCACCATCTTGTCAAGACAAAGAGATAAATTAATTATATATATATATAAATGAATTTAATAGAATTATTATGTTGTATAGGTAGTAGTTACTATAAAGACATGAGCAATGACAAAGAATAAAGGCAATGACAAAATGCGAAAACAAAGAATAAAAAAATTGTGAATAATTTTTAAAAGCAATGACACAGAAAGTTTTACATAGGGAAAGTTAACTTTTAGTGAATAATTGAAGGAATCTGATAGTGAATATGCTGAGTACCGACAAAATGTTATACAATCAAAAAGATTGTTACTAGGATATATGTACAGTAACTCATGCTGGTCGTCTGTGTACAGTTTTACCAAACAATCTACAAACACCCAGTTTTCTGCAAATTGAGTCTCAGAAAATATATGTACAGTTTTACCAAAATAATTGAGTTTTACTCAAAATAATTGGGTCTTAGACAATATATGTACAGTTTTACCAAACAATCTACAAATTCAATAGTAAAACAAGATATATCATATGAAAACAATACCACATTTTCTTTCACTTTCTTGGCAACCAAACGGGATAATTAGGCATGATTAACACCCAGTTTCAATGGACCAAACATAATGTATATTTAGAGTCTCAGACAATATAAAATAATTGAGGGTTTTGATTATACTGAAAAATAGATAGCAATTTTCAAGAAGATTACATATTTACAACGATTAATTCGAATATTTAATTATAAATGATCTGGGTATCATAACAAATCTTCTGTGTCATTGCTTCAATTATTCACTTAAAAGGAGATGATGAAGATAAAGTGAAGAAAACAAAGAATAAAAAAAGAAAACATGGAAACAAGCAAAAATTGTGGATTTGGCGACAGCGGCAGCGATGGGGAGGGGTGGCGATCTTCTGTTCCTTTCTCTCTCTGCAGCGACGGCAAGAGAAATGCGAGCCAACGGCGAGCAGCACCGACGACGATCTCTTCTCTTCCTTCCTCTCTCTTCTCTTTCTTGTGTTTTTACTTCTGATCAATTTTACAGATGTAAAAATCCCTAACTCCTTTTCTCTCTTCTGTCCTCGTTTTTACCACCCACTTACTACTTTTCCCTTCTTCTTTTTTTTAATTTCAAATTTAGGGGTATTGTTGTCCAAAAATGGTCAAAAATGACAAAAACAATAAAAAATAAATCTGTGGCTAAAAACAATAAACCCATAAATTTTTTGACTCTTTATGAATTCACCCCTTAATATTTCTCACTATATTCTTCTCATAATTTCACCATTTAAAAAAAATTATATCAACACTCATTCTTATTTTAATATTTCATATTATTACTTTTGAATTTGAATTTCAGGAGGAGTGGTGGGTGGGGATGGAGATGGGAACCAAGAGAGGGAGGAGATACATCTCGTCCTCAAATAAGGTATCGTGAACCTTGGGGTGGCCAGATTAAACATGGAGCAGCCAGGAATGGTGGCCGGCCTTCAGATGCAGGATTGATGGAGGGTCGTGGTTCTAAACGGAACCTAAGTTTGGAAAAGGAAAGGAAATCACAATTGACTCGACGCATGAAATACGGACGGGATCTTCGTATAAGATTGAAGATTTGGGATCTCAGAAAAATTAGGGTATTAATGAGGATGGAAATTTGGTTTGTGAAGCTAGGCGAGAAAATGGGGATTCTATTATGATTCCTAACTTAATGGAAAAGCAAAACCCAACTGTCACTAAAGTGGGCCGTGGTAATGATGTAAGCCAAATAGGTCAAGTGGATCTGAGTCAAAGGAGCCAGAGAATGAATAATAGTGATAAAGTGAATATGGGCCTAAACAGTGAATTGGGTGGTCCGATAAATTTTGGGCTTTATGGGATTATGGGATCTAACTATGGGAATCTGAATCTTTCTAATTTGGATTTAAAATACTAGAAAATAGCGTTGGAACAAGGGAACCAGTCTTTAGTCTTTAGAGCTCAAAATTCCCAAATCAATGCTGGGAACCTTAACCTGGTGAGTACTTGGAAACGTAGGGCAAGAAACCAACATCGAAGCAACGAGCAGATTGATGGGGGAGTGGTTTGATTGTTTTATTTCTACACAAAATGTAGCCCCCTTTCCGTATCCTTTTGTGTATGTTTCTCGGGTAAAACCGGGGTTTTAATGTTTCATGTGAGGTTTTTGTAGGTTTTTCTGATAGCAGGGGTGTTTTGGCTCTAACTGGAGAACTTTGGGCAAAAAACGCAAATATGGAAAGTCTGGGGGCTTGGATCAGAGCGCCGCGGTTGGAGCACAAGCGGCAAGGAGGCGACAGAGATCCTCCAATGTTGTCGCGCATGAAGTGCCGCGGTCGTGCAACAGCGGCAAAGTGGCGACAGAAACCCTTCAGGGTTGCCGCGGTCCATGTGCCGCGGTCTATCAACCGCGGCAGAGGCGCGACAGAAACATCAATTGCTTGCCGCGGTTGTCCAACCGCGAAAATGGCAACCGCGACAGAGCGGCCCTTCATATTCCAGAGGGCATTTTGGTCATTTTTGGGCCTCCTATAAGTATCCCTTCTAGGTCATTTCAGAACCAGACCTCCCCAGCTCGAATTATTACAGCAAATTTCCATCTCGGCTCTGCCCTTCACACATCACCAACCCATCACTCACAACCCACCAAAATCCCACCTTTCCCTAAGATCCAAACACACCAATCCCACCTCTTTTCCATAGCCATCATCACTTCACCTTTTGAGCAAGAAGAAGGATAGAAAGAGAAGAAGATCCAAAGAAGAAGAAGCTCTCCATATAGTTTTTTCTAGACTCTTTCTCTTTTATTCTTTATTGTAGCCATGTGCTTCTTATTTCACATATATTGTATGGTTACTAGTTGTAATATGATGAGCTAAACTCATAGTGCTAGGATTTGATGAAACCCCACCTTTGACTATACATTTAAATGAATTGATTCTTGTTTATCCCTTATGTGCAAGATTGTTGTTTGTATGGGTATTTTTATGTTCTTAATGTTCTTCAATTGATTGATCTCCTCTTGAATGACTTTTGTGGTATGTTATGCACTAACCGGAGACGCATGCCACGTGTTCGATAAAATGCTCCCCTATGCATGCTTAGAAAAGTAGACCTACTTAGGCTAGCGTATAGGACTCATTTAGTACACCAAAGTCCGTAATGAACTCATTCGTACATTCCGGGTAATCGAAGGATAAGCTTGGGTATGTTTTGAGTGTGACTCACTCTACTTGACCAAGATTGTGGGTCAATATAAGGGTGTATGAGTATATGAATTGCATGAGTACGTTTGGGGTTATACAATCGAGTCTAACTAGAAAGTCAATCTAAGGGTGGGGTGTAGTCAAGTCCTAGCATATTTCTCTCCATTATCACATTCGTGTTTTGTTTTGAGTTTTCATTTCTTTGCTTTAGTATTAGCTTTAAATCAAGATAGTTTACTTTGTTTGTTTTGAACTACCATCATTATTGATTGTTTGAATAGCAAATGGACTAATCAATTTCGGTAATCGGTCACTTGATTCCTTGGGAACGAACTTTACTTACTATTGTGCTACTCTCCGACCTCGTCCTATTTCGAGTGTCACTTGAGTGATAGCCATGGTTATAGGAAGAAAAAATAAAG
This sequence comes from Acer campestre, assembly GCA_954870605.1. Classification (NCBI taxonomy): domain Eukaryota; kingdom Viridiplantae; phylum Streptophyta; class Magnoliopsida; order Sapindales; family Sapindaceae; genus Acer; species Acer campestre. Next base: position 7,076 of record CATOZR010000009.1, read on the forward strand.
GTGGAGTTTCGGGGAAGGTTACTGAGGTTTTGAAGAAGCAGAAGTATGTTTCCTCAAGGGAGGATTCGACTGATGCAAATGTTGAAGAAGGATCGGCAGGTCGGTTTTCATCGACTTGCCATTCGTAATGAATGCTTTAGTGTGGAACGCTCAAGGTTTGGGGTGCGATCGAGCGTTTCGTGTACTAGTCCAGTACAAAAAAGATTATGCTCCGGATTTGATGTTTTTAATGGAAACAAAAGTTACTCATGATAGATTGGAAAAGCTCAAAATCAGACTGGGTTTTGATGGGAAATTGGTGGTTGATAGTATTGGTAGAAGCGGGGGTCTCTGTCTACTGTGGTCGAACAAGGTGATTGTGTCTCTTCTCTCCTTTTCCCGCTTCCATATTGATGTTAAGGTTAATCTTTTGGAGTCTGGCGATTGGCGTTTTACTGGTTTCTACGGTTATCCTGATCCTAACCAACGTAAGCATGGTTGGTCACTTTTGAAGCCCCTCTATAACATGTTTCAGCTTCCTTGGTTGTGTGCTGGGGACTTTAATGAAATTCTCTCAGAGGATGAGAAGTTGGGAGGATTACAACACAATAGAATCATGATTGATAATTTCTGTGACGCTTTGGACCACTGTGAGTTAGAGGATTTGGGTTTTACAGGGGAGATGTTTACTTGGTGTAATAAACAGGAAGGTCTTGCTTCCATCCAAGAAAGGCTTGATAGGGGGGTTTGTAATCTTGAATGGAGATTAAAGTTCCCTCGGGCCTGTGTGAATCATTTGGAGTTTCGGCATTCTGACCACCGGGCTCTCCTTTTTGCTCTAAATGGTCAAGCAAATTACAACGGTCATACCAGTTATAGACGTGGTCGTAGACGTTTCTTTTTTGAAGCTTGTTAGGCAGAAAAAGAGGATTGCCGCAGGCTGATGGATCGATGTTGGGGCTCGGCTTCTAGTAGACCTAGTCTACAGGGGACAGTGGCAACTATTCGTCATTGTTCTAGAGCTCTTAATAATTGGAATTGCTCTAATCGAAGTCAACTGAAAAAAGACTTTCATGATAAAATAAAGGAGTTGCGTTTTGCCTCTAGTGATATTCAGCGGATGTCTTGGCCTCATATCAGGAGGATTGAGATGCAACTCGATGATCTGTTGAACTGTGAAGAGTTGTACTGGAAGCAGAGATCGAGTGTCCAGTGGCTGAAAAAGGGGGACCGTAATGCTAAGTACATCCACTTGAAAGCTTCGGAAAGATGAGCTCGGAATAGAATTCATGGTCTAAGGGACAGGTTTGGTGGCTGGATATCTGATATCGAGAGGATGACAAATGTGTTGGTGGACTATTTCTCTGAGCTGTTCAGGTCAAATTTGGTTGATAAAGCTCAAATGATGAGGGTGTTGGATAAGGTTAGTCCCAAATTGTCTTCTCGAAGCTCTTGCCTTCTAGACAGGGTCTTTCCAGCGGAGAAGGTTTATGTGGCTACCTTTGCTATTGCCCCGAACAAAGCTCCAGGTCCGGATGGGATGCTTGGTTTGTTTTATCAGAAGTTTTGGGATTTGATTGGTCCCAAGGTTAAGTCAGATTATCTCAAGTGTTTGAATGAGGGGTGCTCACTGGAGGTCGTTAATGATACTATGGTTGTTCTTATTTCGAAAGTAAAAAACCATATCCAAATGTCTGATTTCCGTCCCATTAGTCTTTGCAACGTCATTTACAAAATTGTTGCATAGGCTTTGGCGAATAGGCTTCGATTGGTTCTTGATGAAGTGATTTCGGATTCCCAAAGTGCGTTTATTCCTGGAAGACTTATCTCTGATAATGCTCTCATTGGCTTTGAGTGCCTTCATGCAGTCCGAAATAGAAAGAGAAAGGTGGGATTTTTTGCTCTAAAATTGGACATGTCTAAAGCCTATGACTGAGTTGAGTGGGATTTTGTTGCAAAGATGATGATTAAGCTGGGGTTTTCTGTCCAGTGGGTTTCTAAGATGCTAAACTGTATGTCAACAGTGTCCTTTTCTTTTGTTATCAATGGTGAGGTTCGAGGGTATGTGAAGCCATCCAGGGGTCTTCGCCAGGGGGACCCTCTGTCCCCGTATATTTTCCTTTTGTGTGCTGAAGGGTTATCAAGTGTTATCAACGGGGCTGTCATGGATTCTTCTCTTTTGGGTTTCCAGTGTAAGTAGTCAAGGCCTAATATATCTCACATTTTTTTCGCTGACGATAGTCTTCTCTTATCTAAAGCTTCGGACAGAGAGTGTCTTACTATTCGTAAGCTCTTTGACGACTATTCTGTGGCTTTTGGCCAACTTATTAATTATGATAAGTCGGCTATGTGCTTCAGTAATTCTGTGGATTAGGTAGAGGGGGACCGCTTGGCAAGATTGATTAGTGTGAAACATGTCAAATGTCAAGAGAGGTACTTAGGTCTCCCCAGCTTGAACTGCAAGAACAAACGTCAGCTATTCTATTGTTGATGAGCGTCGTTTGTGTACTCAACAAAATGATATTTAAATGTGATCTTTTAGAAAACCGATTTTTCACCATTTAGATAGAAAATTAGTAAAGTGGCAAGTGGGATTCGTTCCACAGGGAATTAGAGTGATTAGTTGAATAAATTAACTAATCTATATGCAATAAAATAAATCATAAAAATATGGATGAGTGAATGGGTTGTCAAGCCATCAAACATACATGAAAAATAAACCTAATAACTAATAAAAGAATACTTAACAAATCTAGATAAGATAATGGAATTAACAATTAAGAGAATAGCTAGGGAATTAATTGGATCACAAATGAATTACGGGAAATGCTTATCAAGCTACTTTAGTGAACAAATCTCACAAATGTTAACCAATTGATTTCTAAAATGTGTTTAGGCCATTATTATGAACCCTAAACAACTTCCCACCGCAATGCCTAACCGATTAAGGAGAGGGGGTCACGGCGGGATCGATTTGTTACAATTAATGGCTTAGATTATCGTGGTTGATATACCCTCCGACAATCTATCCTACTCACTATGTTCTCAATCCATCAAGGTTGTCAATCCAATCAAGATTATATAACAAATTATCCTAAGCAAGATTATAATCAACTAGTGGGTATACATGTCAATTACATAATGCATAGAATCTAATTATAAAATGAATAGAACACAAATAGAGATTAAAAATATATTAAAGCTTAAGCAAATCCCAATCCAAATGTTCTCACATCAAAACCCTAGAAAAGGGATTTAATTACACATATTACAAACAAAGGGAAGAAGGCAAGTAAAAGATTAGGAAATCACCCATGGGTCTCCTTTTGTAAGCTTGATCCTTTCCTTGCCTTTGATGCTCCTTGTGTAAAGAGTGGATGATGAGGATGTGTCTAGATGGGTGGAGTCAAATGGGAAGTGACTAAGGAGATTTGTGGAGAAGATGGGAAGAAAAGGAATGATTAGGGGAGGTAATCTAGATGTTAAGTTTAGGTAGGAGAGAAAATGGAGAGAAAAGGAATGGTGGAGAAAGGAGGTTTCTTGGTGGTCAAGAGTTGTCAAAAATAGGAAAAATGTGATGAATTTATATGATTTTCAAATTAGGTCTCGGGTGGCAAATTACCAAAACACCCCCTGACCATGGCAAATTACCATTTAGTCCAACAGAGGGGGTCATTGTGTAATTTGCCCCACCAATCAGAATTGCACAGCAAAGAGGTCGCTTGATGTTCAAATGGCGACCCTTAGAGCGACCCAAATAGCGACAAATCTGGAGCCAAAATGACTCCCTGTCGCCATGGCGACCTCGGAATGCAAACCGCAACCTCGATTTACGCTGTTTGGTCGCGGTTTGGGACTAGGGGCGACCAAGGGTATTTTTGGGTATGAGAGGGCTGTCGGAATCCGGCCATTTGAGCGGCCGGAAGGGGAACGACCGGACAGCCGCTGATCTTGCCGTCGATTTGCCACCGGAATTGGCCGACGGTAGGTCGGAAAGAGGGGTCAACCGACCGGCGGCGCATGCTAGGGTTTGGGGTGCAAAAATTCTGATCATCATGCGTAAGGAGGAAGATAATGAATAGAAGTGGGGTGCAAACAGCAAGGGAATGAGGTGTACGCAGCAGCACTTGATTTGCCTAAAAGGGGGGTGTGTTTAGAAGTGGAATGGGCTGTACACAGCTGATGGATCAGGTTTTGGTGTGCAGCAATTGGGCGCACGTTTGGGCCATCTGATTTGGGCCTCTTCACTTAGTGAAACGCACCGTTTCACTTTTGGGCTTCACTTGGGCTCGCGCATTGGGCCACGTTTGCATGTGGGCTGCACCGATCCACACTTCACTAAAACGCACCGTTTCATCCGCTGACGTGGCGCGCGCTGACAGGTTGCGCGGCAAATTGCAATTCAGCCCCTGTTCTCTTCTTTAATCACAATAACATCAATTCTTCCTCCATATTTTGCACGTTTGCCCCTATTTCACCAAAATTACTCCAATGCCCCTGAACTCTATAATTTCCTGAAAACACTTAATTTACACCATTAAATCACGGGATAATGCCCGAGAATCAAGCAAAAGGAGAAGGATATGAGGGCCAAAATCATACCAATTTTGGTTCGATCAATTGTATCAAAGACCGAGTTTGGGCTAAGCTAAAAGGGTGGTAGGGGAAGATGTTGTCCTCTGGGGGTAAAGAAGTTCTCATTAAAGCCGTTATTCAATCGATTTCTACTTATACCATGAGCTTGTTTAGGCTTCCTAAGACCTTTATCCAGGATCTTCACCGTCTTTGTAATCGGTTTTGGTGGGGGAGCTCAAAAGAGCATACAAAAATTCACTGATGTAGTTGGAAGTGTATGTGCTCTCCAAAAGAGATGGGAGGTTTGGGTTTTTGTGACTTGGAGATTTTTAATCGATCCTTGCTCGCGAAACAATGTTGGAGGATTATTAAAAATCCTGAGTCGTTAGTAGGGAAAGTTTTGAAAAGCTGTTATTTTTCGGATGTTTTGTCTTTGATGGAAGCTAATCCTAAGTCTAAGGGTTCTCTCATTTGATAAGGTCTCCTTTGGGGTCATGGCATTATTGAGATTGGGTCTCGCTGGAGAATTGGTAATGGTAGGTCGGTCAATATTTATCATGATAGGTGGATTCCTAGGCCTTCAACGTTCAAGGTCTTATCTCTGGTTAGGCTTCCCGATAAGGCAACGGTTGAAGTCGGATTCAGAGACCTGGAATATTGATTTGCTCCAGAGATCCTTTATGCCTGATGACTTGGATTTAATTTTGTCCATTACCCCTACTGTTTCCTCTGTTGATGATTCCCTCGTATGGCATTTTGAGGCTAATGGATCGTATTCTGTTCAGAGTGGTTATAGGTTAGTGTTGGGGTTTTTACCCTAAAGCTTGTAATTTGTAAATGTGAATTGAATATAAATAAAAAAAGTAGTTTATTCATTAAAATTATCTCATACATTTATAATAACATGTGTACTTAACATCCAAGATTGCCGGATGTAATTTCAAACCGAGTATATGAATGTCATATACAGATGGATTCAGTTTGAAACGAGCAATATAAAGAGTCCGTAGATAGGAAATAAAGCTGGGTACTTTATTTGTGGTCAATCTATAGCTGCAGTCCATTCCGTAATGTACGGTGATCTTATCCTAGATCATTCATATGGAGATATGAGAATGGAGGCACCTTGTATGATGTGATCATATAGGATTAGGCCATAATCTATATGAATCTCTCACCAAGATCCGTTACATGATGAGATTCATATATATCAACAAATGATGGCTATATATGGGTGATCTTAATCCTGAGTGTCTTATCGACTCCTTCAGGTTAGATCGTGGTCTTTGATATACCATGGGTGAGGTCGGAGTTGCATTCCTGATCAATATGCTCCGTATGTTGGGATCGTGGTTTGGCTTGTGGCTGGGAAGGTTTGCACACAATAGTGGAATCCACTCCTTCTTGTGAGAAGTAGATGGTAGTTCCCTTAAGGGTTGATTCGGGGCTTGAACAATATGAGCGCTCTCCTAATTCCGTAAGGAATGTAGGATTTATTGTTCATTAGAGAATCAATGGTACTTAATGGAAAGATATAATTAGAGGGGTATAACGGACATTATGACCCATCTCTAATTATGAACTATATGTGGAGGATTATACCATATGTAATAGCTATATCGATGGACACCAAGAATTATTTGTTTGTGTAAAAACGTCTACAGTTGAGAGAGTGCAATTTCGGGTTTTTAGTGGAATAACACCGAAGTTAATAATCATGAAATATTAATTAAAGAGTTTAATTATTTATTTCTAAGGATTATTGGAGCTCAAAATACTGTGGGTCCATTAGGTCCCCTTGCTAGCCCGATCGATTTAGGTAACAAGGGTCACGGTTAATTAATTGGATTGTCCAATTAATTGTGTTACAAAAGTGACACGTGTTTATTCAGGAATTAATTGAATAATGTGATTATTCAATTAATGAATATTAATGATTATGTTAATTAAATAATTAGATTATTTAATTGAGTAATTAATCATTAGATGGAGGGTGTTGATTGATATTTAATTTTGAATGAAGAAAAGATAATTTGATTATTTTATTTTCATTTAATTAAATATTTAAATTTGAATTTAAAAGAGTTTTAAATTCAAATTAAATCAAATAAATTAATTAATATCTTTAAAAGATATTTGATATCTTAAAAGATTTTATTAGTTTAAGTTTAAAAATTATATATATATGATATATGTGATTTTGAATAAAAAAAAGAGAGACAATTTTTGTATCTGATACAAAACAAACAAAAAGAAGAAAAGAGAAAAAGGTGTGCAGCAAAAGTGAATCAAAAAGAAAAAAAAAAAAAAAATTATATTTTTAAAGCTTTATTTTTGGCTGAACCTAAAATATACAAACAACAAGAGTTGTTTTTTGTGTATTCTTCTTCAATCTCCATTCATCCTCCTTGTTCCTGAGTACCGTGACGCGCCCACACGCTGTTACCAGTTCCGGGAGATAGCGAGGAAGATCAAGTGGTTCAAATCAGCAGGAGATCGAATTAAAGTGAAGGAGCCTCCTACGTAGGTATGAAATCGTTTTACCTTCTTTAATTGTTTTCGATTATTACTGTACAAATAGGTTTAGTTTATGATTGCATAAAAAAAAAATTAAAAACCTTTCCGTTGCGCAATCTGTAAACCTGGGTTCCTACAGTTAGGTTGTTCTACTGCTGTTATTTCTGGTTCGTCAAGTATGGATAATACCACTTCTTGGTGGAAAGCCTTATGGCGTCTCTAGATCCTTTCCAAAGTTAAGATCTTTTTGTGGTGGGCTAGTAATCATTGGCTCCCTACTATGGCTTCCCTTACGAAGCGTGGTGTGCCTACTGATGGTCTTTGTCCCCGATGTCAGTGCCATCTAGAGTCTATGTATCATGCTCTGTGGGGTTGTAGGGCTCTGTCTATGGTGAAAGGGAATTGTCAGTTCATGCTTCCTCTTAAAGTCCCTTATAATGTTCATTTTCATGATTTTATGCTTATGTGTTTGAGTAGCCTTGGTTCAGAGAAGATTGAGCAGCTTTGTATCATCTTTTGGAGGATTTGGTTTGGTAGGAACCAACTTGTTCACAATGTCTCTGATATGATGCTTGATGACGTGGTCAGTTGGGCCTCAGATTACTTGGCAGTTTGGAAGAAGGCTCGTTATGGGGATGTCCTCAGGTCCTCTCCTAAGGCTACGTTTTTCCCTTTTTGGCGGCCTCCTGATGTGGGTTTTTGGAAGATTAATACAGATGCTGCTACGAGACATATGGATAGGTTGATTGGCTTATGTGCTATTATTTGCGATGCGGACAGTAAGGTTAAAGCTGCTATGGCCTTAAAGATTAGGGCGATGTTTTCACCTTTGTTGGCAGAGGCCCTTGCTGTTAAGTGTGGCATTTCGCATGCTGTGGAGCTGGGTTTGGTTCCTTTCCAGCTTGAGTCTGACTCCCTTCAAGTGGTTCAACTGATTCACAGTGGAGATACCTCCTATGGTGATGTTGGTCATGTTATCAATGATATTTTGGTTTCTCTAAAGCGGCTCCCTAACGGTCGGTTAGTTTTGTTCCTCGTAGTGGTAATTCTGCTGCTCATTCTCTGGCTAAAGCGGCTCTTGTTGCTGAGTCTGATTGTAGTTGGGTGGATTGTTGCCCTCCCTGCGTGGTGAGGCACATCCAGATCAGTGATCCTTCTTAGTGGTTGTTTTGTTTGTTTTCCTTTTCAAAAAAAAAAAAAAAATTATATTGAAATTGTCATTAATTAAAAAAAAAATTAAAATCGAGTGTAAAAATATATTTTGTGGATTGTGAGCACTTGATAAAAACAATTAAACTATTGGAAATAACAAATTTAGAAACTACTTTAATTATATGGCTATTTAGCAATTGCCCCTTATAATTTTATAAATGAAGAAAATTCAATCCAAAATCTGAAATAGCAAAATTTGTCCAGCAACAAAAAACTCAAAAACGGTAGCATGTAGCAAAAATCGTAGATTATTCCCTGAAAATTGCATCTACCATTGTTATTTCCCTAAAAAGTTCTTCCGTAACCAGAATAAAAAGTTCTTCCGTAACCAGAATTGTTATTCTTTCTTCAATAATTTTAACTTCTCAAAACAATACCAAATGGAGTCTAAGTCCACCGTAAATCAAAGTGGTCAAAACTATTAAGGTATGTATGTTGAAACAGTAATTTTTCTCTAGCAGGCACACAATATAAACATATTTATAGCATACTAATACATATCACCACACATTTATCATGCGTATTATTATGATTGAAGTTATATTGCTTACATAGCAAAAGTGTTGTGATGTGTATTCGTATGCTATAAATATGTCTATAATGTGTGCCAATTAGAGGAAAACTGGTTGAAACAGAGACAAAAAAATAAAAATAAAATAATAATAATAATAATAATAATAATTGGAACTAATTAAGAGAGTGACAACATAATTAAATGGAAAAAGATACTCCAAAATCTATATTCAAAATCAAAAAATTCCGATCAAAGCTTTGACACATAAAAGAAACGCATATCAAGTGGCCGGATCCTCCCTTTTGAGCTGTTCCAACAAGCGTGTATCTATCAGCATGTCAATTTTACATTCAGTCACTCTGTTGAAATCAAATGGAAGCTTCTCAAGACTTGGGCAGCCGATCGCTGTAATTTTCTTCAGACTAGGAAATGGCAGTTGTTTCCAAAAGATGCTCTTCAAACATCTTAGATTCTGTAATCGGAAATATTCAAGTTTAGCAAATGGATTCAGGCTCTCTATCTCGTCCTCAACTAGGCCACATTTTTCAACACTGATTACTTGTTCCATAACAAAGCAATGCAATATGGCAATATTCTTGAGGTTTGGAGCAAATACAAGCCATGTTGCATCCCTCAATTTTATGCAATCATTTATTATCACTTTGCCAAGGCTGTGGAAACAATGAGATTCTCCTATTTTTTGTATTTCTCCCGGACAATAATCGATCTTCAACTCTTCCAATCCTGAACAAGAAATGACTAGTTCATTGATATGTTTCATACTTGTTAAAGATAAAACAGGCAACGATTCCTCCAACCCCTCAAGGTGTAGAAATTGAGTACAACTATGTAACTTTTGGGATTTCAAAAACTTTCCCAGAGCACAAGAACCATTTAATTGGATGCTCAATGCCTTTAAATATTTCAAACAGAGTAATTCCTCTACCAAATATTCACCACCACCGGATAAAACACTATCTTCATTTGGTGCCAATTTACGATTGCGGTTTGACAATCTTAATATATGTAACTTTGCAAAACTTGATATCAATCTCCTTGGAACTCTATGGAGAAAATACATATGATCCAAGTTTAAACATCTAAGATTTGTCAATGCATTTAACTCCTCCGGCAACTCTTTTATACCGGTCCATGATAGATCAAGATACTGTAGAGAAACCAATCTTGAAATTCCCAATGGAAATTCAATCAAACCATTAGATGAAAGGTTTAACACCTTGAGAGAAGGCATAAACCGAAAAAAGTCATTATTGATCATCCGTAAACTATTTTCGTTAAGAAACAAAGTTGAAAGATGAGGGCATGAAGGGATCTCAGATAAATTCTCAATTTGATTTTCCATCAATGACATCCTCTTCACCCCCTCCCATTTTTCAGTCTCTGGTGCTTCAATTAATCCGACACTTGTTTGAACCAAAAACTTTCCTTTCTCCTTTTCAATTTCACATGCTATCCATAAAGCCATGTTTCGAATCACATCATGCATTTTTAAATGATCATCATCTTCCTCTTCCAACAAACATGCACGAAGAAGATCACCAATTATGGAGTATCCAGCTTCATATTCATCAAAAAACCCTTCGCCAATCCAAAAATCTATCAAGTCTCTTTTTTCAATTTTATAGTCTTCTGGAAATAAACTACAGTACAAGAGACAAGATCTAAGTGTATCACTAGCCAAACTATCGTGGCTGAATTTTAAAAGGGAATAAACCTCTTCGTCCATACCTGAAAATTTGAAGGCCAATTCCTTTAAGACTTGAATGGCGTGGTTCCACTCTTCAACAGTCTTCTTACAAGCCATGGCTCTGCCAATTGTAATGAGCGCAAGTGGTAAGCCATCGCATTCTTTGGCTACAAGTTTGGCTACTTGAAGAATATCAGGATCATTGTCGAGAGTTTCTCTTCCGACCTTCATTCGAAATAATTTCCAAGCTTCTTCATGTGCTAGACACTCCACCTTAAATTGTTTGTGAGCTTCCATGTGACCGCAGACCTCATTAAAACGAGTTGTAAACACTATCTTGGATGAAATTTTGGTGCTTGGAAGTGGAACACCCACTTTGATCAAGTCAACTCTCTTCCATATATCATCCAGCAGTAGAACAAATCTTTTTTGGCTCAAGACCTTGAAGATATCCAAAGCTTTTTCTTCGAGTCTTTTAGTCTTCCAGGAATCGTCCCACAAACCTATCCTTTTGCCGATAGCTTCTTGAATCATCTCAAGCTTGTGGTCCTTGGACACCACTACCCAAATCACAACATCAAAATCATTCGGAGGATCGAGAAACTTGTTGTTGATTTGAGTTAATAAGGTAGTTTTTCCGACTCCTCCCGTTCCCCATAGACCAATAACTCCAGCTTGTTGATCTCCAAGACAAGTCCAAACTTTATCAAATGTTGATGGCAGGCCGATTATTGTGGGATGAATAGGGATTTCATCAACGGGAGCTTCCGGTATCTTCTCAGCCACGTTTTTGAAGTCTCCTTCAGTCTTTAAAGTGGTCAACTCTTGCAGCATCTTATGAACTCTTTTCCCGAAGTTATAGCTTGATTTGCAGTTGTTGGAACAGTAGCCTCCAAGACATAATTTCTGAGTTTCTTCATCTTTGAGCTTCTGCAATCCAGCAACTTGGTTCTCTGCAGCCTGCACCCTAGAAAGCCAACCTTGAACTTGATCCGTCCGTTTCATTTTCAGTGATCGTTCGTCGAAGATAACCCTCCTCATCACATCGTCCCTTACATCAATTAATTTTTGTAATTCAGATTGCAAGAGAAGAAGATTATCCTGTAGCTGACTTATATATGATGCTTTTGTTATAAAGCATTAGACGCAGCGAGAGAAAATTGCATCACATGAGATTGAGACTGAGCAGATGTTACCCATTCTGCTGTCTAAGATTTTGATCAGGGGATGGAGATGACTAGATGAGTGTAATGTATATGGGAAAAAAGAAAGGACAAACTCTAGGAACTTGGAAAATATCAGATTCCAATCACTTTCAATTAGGAAGATGTCATTTTCATTATATATCTTAATCTACTCATGGCCTCATGGGTCACATCTTGGTAGTTGGTGTTTCGAAATATTTTATGTCTAGGAACTTGGAAATTGTCATTTGTATTATAAATCTTAGTCAACTCATGGCCTCATGGGTGACATCTTGGTAGTTGGTGTTCCGAAATATTTTTTGTCTCGGAACTCCAATGGGAAACAAATACACCAATTTCTGTGCAATTTGGTGCTTATTTTATTTTATTTTTTTTTAAATGACACCAGCATCAAAATACTCATTTTATTTTTTATTTTATTTTTTTTTAAGTATTACACTATTACATAAATTAGAAGTTTTTCTTGAAAGGAAAGGATTCGAACACGTAATCTCATGATACAGGTGGGAGGGGTTTTACCCCAAACCAACCTCATCTCTTCATTTGAATTATTTAATTAATTTACTTATTAATTATGTATTTAACTAAAGTTAAATTTTTATATTAACTTTAAAGATTTATGGAGAAAATATTTTTTAAAGATACTCTTTTGGTGTAAAATTTGGTGTAGACCGTGGAAAAAAAATTGGTGTAAACATATTCTTTAAAGATGCATTTTTAACTCCAAATTGGTATAAAATTTGATGTTATGGATTGGAGATGCCCTATAAACTATAATTTTAAGGTTTTCAAGTTGGAGGGAATCTTTTTTGTAAAAATAAGTCAGAGGGAAAACTTGAGAGAATGGGAATAAATAACACCCATTGGGGTAGGCCTGGCACGGTTCCGGTTCTAACCGGAGGAACCGGCT
>CATOZR010000010.1:5000-7500 GCA_954870605.1 Acer campestre
GTAGAAGTGTGCACATTTTGGGCACCATGGGCTGATTTTGGCCTTGGCTTGGCAAGGCCTTGGTGGGGAAAAAAAAAAAATTTCTCGGAATTGGCTCAAATTTTGCATGATAGTCTATGACACTATTCTAAGCATCCATGCAAAAAATGGCACGGAAAATTCTTTCAAACGAAGTTTTTATGGCACGGCTTGGTAGAAGTGTGCACATTTTGGGCACCATGGGCTGATTTTGGCCTTGGCTAGGCAAGGCCTTGGTGGGGAAAAAAAAAAAAAAAATTCTCGGAATTGGCTCAAATTTTGCAAGATAGTCTATGACACTATTCTAGGCATCCATGCAAAAAATGGCACGGAAAAATCTTTCAAACGAAGTTTTTATAGGGTCGGGTGACCGCTCAAGCATAGGGTGTGTTCCCTCCCACCACTCCTGAAAGTGCTTTAAAACCTCTTTAGGGGGGGAGGTGTAAGGTCAGTCCGGTGGGCCCCACAAAATAGTGATGCCATGGGGTGCCCCCCTCACCCCAGCCACTCCTTGGTGCCTTGGCGTGTGCAAATAGCACACGTTGGTGCCTCGGCATGGGCATGCCTTGTGCTCGATTTTAGCCTTGGCCGTGCAACGTTGGCCTTCGGGGGCAAAAAAAAAAAAATTCTCAGAATTGGCTCAAATTTTGCATGGTGGTTTGTGGCCTCATTCTAAGCATTCTTGGAAAAAATCGTGGCCAAATTCTTTAAAATGAAGGTTTTATAGGCTTGGGTGACCGCTCAAGCATAAGGTGTGTTCCCTCCAAACACTCCTGAAAGTGCTTTAAAACCTCTTTAGGGGGGGAGGTGTAAGGTCAGTCCGGTGGGCCCCACAAAAGAGTGATGCCATGGGGTGCCCCCCTCACCCCAGCCACTCCTTGGTGCCTTGGCGTGTGCAAATAGCACACGTTGGTGCCTCGGCGTGGGCACGCCTTGTGCTCGATTTTAGCCTTGGCCGTGCAACGTTGGCCTTCGGGGGCAAAAAAAAAAAAATTCTCAGAATTGGCTCAAATTTTGCATGGTGGTTTGTGGCCTCATTCTAAGCATTCTTGGAAAAAATCGTGGCCAAATTCTTTAAAATGAAGGTTTTATAGGCTTGGGTGACCGCTCAAGCATAAGGTGTGTTCCCTCCAAACACTCCTGCAACTGCTTTAAAACCTCTTTAGGGGGGAGGTGTTGGTTGAGAAAAGAGGTGCCCCGGTGCCTATGCTTGGGTTCCCCCCCATCCATCGAGGAGGATGGGTGAGGCATAGGCACACCCCGGTCGGCGGATCGATGAAAGGTTGTGGGTTTTGCGACGGTCGGAAACTTTCATCGATCCGCCGGCCACGGCCTGTGGGAAAGGAGTGCTCTGTTCGATCTTTCTCGAGAGGAGAGGGACGGTTCAACTCGGATTTTGGTCTTTCCAACGTACTTCACAGAAACGTGAGCATGGCTTCGGCTGTGGGATCGGAGTAATGAGGATACCGCGGTCGGGTCAGGAAATGAGTTTTTTAACCTCTCGTTGGAGATCGGCACCGTCACTAATTTCCCATCTGGCCGTTGGTGGAGATTAATCAATAATCTCCACCATGTCCCGTCGGAAAAATTTTTCAAATCCGTCGCAAATTTTTTCAAATGTTTTCACTTGGTCAAGTGGGCTTGTAGTGCTGTGTTCTATCTTTCTCGAGAGGAGAGGGACGGTTGAACCTCGGATTTTGGTCTTTCCAACGTACTTCACAGAAACGTGAGCATGGCTTCGGCTGTGGGATCGGAGTAATGAGGTACCGCGGTCGGGTCAGGAAATGGGTTTTTAACCTCTCGTCTGAGATAGGCACTGTCAGTACTTTCTCACTTGGCCGTTGTCATGTCCCGTCGCAAATTTTTTCAAATGTTTTCACTTGGTCAAGTGGGCTTGTAGTGCTGTGTTCTATCTTTCTCGAGAGGAGAGGGACGGTTGAACCTCGGATTTTGGTCTTTCCAACGTACTTCACAGAAACGTGAGCATGGCTTCGGCTGTGGGATCGGAGTAATGAGGTGCCGCGGTCGGGTCAGGAAATGGGTTTTTAACCTCTCGTCTGAGATAGGCACTGTCAGTACTTTCTCACTTGGCCGTTGTCATGTCCCGTCGCAAATTTTTTCAAATGTTTTCACTTGGTCAAGTGGGCTTGTAGTGCTGTGTTCTATCTTTCTCGAGAGGAGAGGGACGGTTGAACCTCGGATTTTGGTCTTTCCAACGTACTTCACAGAAACGTGAGCATGGCTTCGGCTGTGGGATCGGAGTAATGAGGTACCGCGGTCGGGTCAGGAAATGGGTTTTTAACCTCTCGTCTGAGATAGGCACTGTCAGTACTTTCTCACTTGGCCGTTGTCATGTCCCGTCGCAATGTTTTTCAAATGTTTTCACTTGGTCAAGTGGGCTTGTAGTGCTGTGTTCTATCTTTCTCGAGAGGAGAGGGACGGTTGAACCTCGGATTTTGGTCTTTCCAACGTACTTCACAGA
>CATOZR010000010.1:15000-17500 GCA_954870605.1 Acer campestre
TTCTAGGCATCCATGCAAAAAATGGCACGGAAAATTCTTTCAAACGAAGTTTTTATGGCACGGCTTGGTAGAAGTGTGCACATTTTGGGCACCATGGGCTGATTTTGGCCTTGGCTTGGCAAGGCCTTGGTGGGGAAAAAAAAAAAATTTCTCGGAATTGGCTCAAATTTTGCATGATAGTCTATGACACTATTCTAAGCATCCATGCAAAAAATGGCACGGAAAATTCTTTCAAACGAAGTTTTTATGGCACGGCTTGGTAGAAGTGTGCACATTTTGGGCACCATGGGCTGATTTTGGCCTTGGCTAGGCAAGGCCTTGGTGGGGAAAAAAAAAAAAAAAAATTCTCGGAATTGGCTCAAATTTTGCAAGATAGTCTATGACACTATTCTAGGCATCCATGCAAAAAATGGCACGGAAAAATCTTTCAAACGAAGTTTTTATAGGGTCGGGTGACCGCTCAAGCATAGGGTGTGTTCCCTCCCACCACTCCTGAAAGTGCTTTAAAACCTCTTTAGGGGGGGAGGTGTAAGGTCAGTCCGGTGGGCCCCACAAAATAGTGATGCCATGGGGTGCCCCCCTCACCCCAGCCACTCCTTGGTGCCTTGGCGTGTGCAAATAGCACACGTTGGTGCCTCGGCATGGGCATGCCTTGTGCTCGATTTTAGCCTTGGCCGTGCAACGTTGGCCTTCGGGGGCAAAAAAAAAAAAATTCTCAGAATTGGCTCAAATTTTGCATGGTGGTTTGTGGCCTCATTCTAAGCATTCTTGGAAAAAATCGTGGCCAAATTCTTTAAAATGAAGGTTTTATAGGCTTGGGTGACCGCTCAAGCATAAGGTGTGTTCCCTCCAAACACTCCTGAAAGTGCTTTAAAACCTCTTTAGGGGGGGAGGTGTAAGGTCAGTCCGGTGGGCCCCACAAAAGAGTGATGCCATGGGGTGCCCCCCTCACCCCAGCCACTCCTTGGTGCCTTGGCGTGTGCAAATAGCACACGTTGGTGCCTCGGCGTGGGCACGCCTTGTGCTCGATTTTAGCCTTGGCCGTGCAACGTTGGCCTTCGGGGGCAAAAAAAAAAAAATTCTCAGAATTGGCTCAAATTTTGCATGGTGGTTTGTGGCCTCATTCTAAGCATTCTTGGAAAAAATCGTGGCCAAATTCTTTAAAATGAAGGTTTTATAGGCTTGGGTGACCGCTCAAGCATAAGGTGTGTTCCCTCCAAACACTCCTGCAACTGCTTTAAAACCTCTTTAGGGGGGAGGTGTTGGTTGAGAAAAGAGGTGCCCCGGTGCCTATGCTTGGGTTCCCCCCCATCCATCGAGGAGGATGGGTGAGGCATAGGCACACCCCGGTCGGCGGATCGATGAAAGGTTGTGGGTTTTGCGACGGTCGGAAACTTTCATCGATCCGCCGGCCACGGCCTGTGGGAAAGGAGTGCTCTGTTCGATCTTTCTCGAGAGGAGAGGGACGGTTCAACTCGGATTTTGGTCTTTCCAACGTACTTCACAGAAACGTGAGCATGGCTTCGGCTGTGGGATCGGAGTAATGAGGATACCGCGGTCGGGTCAGGAAATGAGTTTTTTAACCTCTCGTTGGAGATCGGCACCGTCACTAATTTCCCATCTGGCCGTTGGTGGAGATTAATCAATAATCTCCACCATGTCCCGTCGGAAAAATTTTTCAAATCCGTCGCAAATTTTTTCAAATGTTTTCACTTGGTCAAGTGGGCTTGTAGTGCTGTGTTCTATCTTTCTCGAGAGGAGAGGGACGGTTGAACCTCGGATTTTGGTCTTTCCAACGTACTTCACAGAAACGTGAGCATGGCTTCGGCTGTGGGATCGGAGTAATGAGGTACCGCGGTCGGGTCAGGAAATGGGTTTTTAACCTCTCGTCTGAGATAGGCACTGTCAGTACTTTCTCACTTGGCCGTTGTCATGTCCCGTCGCAAATTTTTTCAAATGTTTTCACTTGGTCAAGTGGGCTTGTAGTGCTGTGTTCTATCTTTCTCGAGAGGAGAGGGACGGTTGAACCTCGGATTTTGGTCTTTCCAACGTACTTCACAGAAACGTGAGCATGGCTTCGGCTGTGGGATCGGAGTAATGAGGTGCCGCGGTCGGGTCAGGAAATGGGTTTTTAACCTCTCGTCTGAGATAGGCACTGTCAGTACTTTCTCACTTGGCCGTTGTCATGTCCCGTCGCAAATTTTTTCAAATGTTTTCACTTGGTCAAGTGGGCTTGTAGTGCTGTGTTCTATCTTTCTCGAGAGGAGAGGGACGGTTGAACCTCGGATTTTGGTCTTTCCAACGTACTTCACAGAAACGTGAGCATGGCTTCGGCTGTGGGATCGGAGTAATGAGGTACCGCGGTCGGGTCAGGAAATGGGTTTTTAACCTCTCGTCTGAGATAGGCACTGTCAGTACTTTCTCACTTGGCCGTTGTCATGTCCCGTCGCAATGTTTTTCAAATGTTTTCACTTGGTCAAGTGGGCTTGTAGTGCTGTGT
>CATOZR010000011.1:0-12812 GCA_954870605.1 Acer campestre
ACCACCACCACCACCACCAATTTGGGGAAAATGGGGATGGGGAATTTTGGGAGGAGGTATCTCCATCTCCAACCCCAGTTCCCCATTACCCCCGTTTTTTCCCGTTTTTTCCCCCGTTCCCCCATTTCCTCATTTTACTAAAAATTAAAAATTAACAATAAAAAAAAAAAACAAACATTTTATATAAATGTATATTTATAACTATATAACATATTAATATAAATATATATATATATAACTATATTTTATATATGTTTTAGGGAAAATGGGGAAATAGGGATGGGGGGACCACCCCCCATCCCCATCCCCATTTCAATATATTTTATTTAATCAAAGTTTTATGTACCAGGTGTCCACTACTGATTAGTTTGGTGGTGGTGGATTTATCCATTAACTTTTAATATTTTTTAGCATATATATTTTTAATTAATTAATTAATTAATTATAGTACATATATATATATTTTATTTTAATTAACTTTTCCCTACGAGTTTTGAGTTTTGTGTGGAAAGATTTTGTACCCTTAGCCGACGAATTATGAGATTTGTGGGGAAAGGTAACCTTTCCCAAAGAAAATCATTTTGTGGGGAAAGGTTGGGGGAAATTTTATACCCTTAGCCAACGAATTTTGGTATTTGTGGGGGAAGGTAACCTTTCCCGATGAAAATTATTTTGTGGGGAAAGGTTGGAAAATTTTGGTACCCTTAGCTGACGAATTTTGAGATTTGTGGGGAAATGTGACCTTTCCTGACGAAAATCGTTTTGTGGGAAAGGTTGAGAAAATTTTTGTACCCTTAGCCGACGAATCTTGACATTTGTGGGCTAAGGTAGAAGGTAACCTTTCCAGACGAATTTTAAGTTTTGTGGGAAAAGTAACATTTCCCAACGAAACTCGTTTTGTGGGAAAAAGTTATCTTTCCAGACAAATCTTGCTTTGTCTCCTAAAGTTTTGTCTAGAAAGACTAAAATTCTTGTAGTGTCTTCATCTTCAATCAAAGTCCACACCTAAAAAAAAAAGTCAATCGGAAAAAGGGTGCAATGGAACAGGTCAATCCAACTAAGATGGAGAAGAGAGAGCTTCTTCTCGATAGACCATTGTAGATAGAGCTTCTTCTCCATCTACGAGGTTCAATCATAGAGATGGAGCTCCTTCTCCATCTGTGTTGGACTATCGAAGATGGAAAGCTCTATCTCCATCTATGATGGAGCAGCGCAGATGGAAGAGCTTCATCTGTGATGGAGCTCGATGTCTATCAGATAAAGGCCCAGTTTGGCACTGTTGTAATATGGGGGAATTGCTTTTGGATCTGTTGTGGAGGGAATTGGTTTTAGATTTACTGTGGAAAGAATCAGCTGAGTGTTTGGTAAATTGATTTGTAAAAGTGTTGTGAGAACCAAAAGCAATTTCAATGTGTTTTGTAAATTGGAAGTAAAAAGTGCTTTGATTGAGTAAAATTACTAAAATGACACAGTTGTAATGAAACTAGAATTTTTTAAAAAAAAAAGGATTTTAATAATTGAAAATGAAAGTTAATATTTGGACCTAAAATAATAATAATAATAATTATTATTTCTCCTTTTCTGTAAAATATAATAATATTATAATAAAATTATCATTATCATTTCTCGATATTTAATAAAATTGATCTCTTGAAGTAGCCAGTGAAGGTAAGCACTCATTCATCAGATATATTTTGTAATTGACACTGATGTTGCATCAAGGCCATCCTTTTCCAAGTTCCCATTTTGCATATAAACAAAGGGACTCAACCAAAAGCAAAAATGAAGATTACTTCTACTTGACTGGAGCAAAAGAATCCACTCATGCAAACACGTTGTTACAAATCCAACACAGGAACAAAAATCTAATTTGGTGAATTGTTTGAGAATATATATATATATATTTAATAGCTATTTTATAGAAAAAAAAGCCTAAAAAGGCAAAGGAGAAGAAACAAACAACACAGGGCAAAAGCCACTAACATAACCAGCAGTCTCACAAAGGCGTCAAACAAAACAAATGAAACTAATAATGCACGGTGTGTATAAAACTATCTAGAGGGGGTGGGGGTGAATAGATTTTAAACCCTTTTTACCAATTTTCACGATTAGTCAAATTTATGAAAATACCCCTATCTAGTCGATTCAATAAATCAAGTGTAATAAGTGCAGAATTATAAATGACACTTGATTTTTACATGGAAACTTTTTAACAAGGAAAAACCACGGGCTATTATGTGCGCCACACATGGACCTCGAATCCACTAATTGTAATAACATTTACAATCTCGGTTGACCTCAACCTCTAACGGTCAATAACCCGCTACCACTACCTGCTGGCCTGTAAAAGTGGATATAGTCCAATTGCTTGTGGCCTAAGCAACCTTAGCCACAAGACTTAATTCTTAATAAAGAGATTAAACAACCTAAGTGAATATGCAAAGATGTCAAAATATGCAATTAATTCTAGGTTACACTAAATGCTTATCTAGAATTATAAAATGTCAATTAAATCAATCATAGATATTAAATGCTATATGACATGGTATAAAGCATAGTTATGTGAGATATGTCAATCCTAGGCATAGCTATCAAAATACAACACTCAAATATTCAACACGTAATCTCAATTTTGTATGTATAAATTACTTTAAGAACATACAAATGATAAAAGAGATGAAATCTAAGTAAGATAATAGTGAATAACTTACCATAATATGTGTGCTGAAGAAGACCCATGCACTAGCACATACTAGATGAACCTAGATGATGCTTAGATGATGATTTATGCATGTGGAAATGTGTTTAGAGAAATAAAGATGGAACCTTTATGATTTTTCTCTCAAGTCTCTCTCAATATCTCTTTAGGGTTCTTGATGTTGAAGAGCTCAATTAAAGAACAAGAGATAGAAGTATATTTATAGAGAGTAAGAAAGGTTAGGTGAAATGATAAAATTGCCCCAACTTTCATGGGCTAAATGTGCGGTTAGGGACAGTAGATTTGAGGGCGCAGAATTGGACCTGACGTTCTGGTCTCAATTTTACGCCCTATTTTGCAGTCACTAAACGCAGAATCCAAGGGCGCAGGTCGATTTTGACCAGATATTTTGGTCACAAAAATGCGGCCCTAATCGGTGGTCCCTAGCCGCATAACCAGGGTGCCGAATCCTCCCGGAAGATAACTTCCAAATCAAGCTCAATGAGGACGAGCATGGAGGATTTAAACAAACAACTACACACACACACATACAATATAACAAAGAAGTGCAAGTGTGGAAGTGAAGAGAATGCACAATAGCAATGAACATGTATGCAATAATGGCAAGTGAGTGTGTGCAACTAAATCTCTTCAAAGAAAAACTAAGCACTAGAGATATACCTTTAGAGTGCTTATCATCTTGAGGTCTTGAGAGGGCCTTGAGCTTGATCATCAATCACCTAAACTACTTTTACAATTTAAACCCCAATTGTGGTTTGTCACCTAAATAAGTCAATCAAACTATGAAAAACTTACAACAGAAACAATAGATACAGAGCAACAACAGAAAACCAAGAAGGCAGGAAAATGCACAAAGCATAAACACAACACAACGCTCAATGGACATCCAAACAAGGCTATCCCCCTCCAAACCCGACCCCTTTTTTGCAAGACTATCGGTAAAGGAATTGCTGTCCCTGGACTTAAATATTACTGGAGCGCATTGCCATAAAACACAATCAAGAACCAAATGACCCTATGCAAAACAAACAATATAATCAACAATTAAAATACCAAAAATGTAACCATACATGTATCACAAATGTAATGAACACATGATTCTACAAAGACGAAATTCAACAAATGTAATTTGGTCTTGATATTGTATTAAATTATGCAAACCCAAAAGGATATATTATATAAACGAAAACTATCAAACATAATGTTATGAAACATATTACATGAGTATTTTTGTACAAATAATTGCTAAGTGCATGCACTCATTAAACTTTGTGCAATTACATTTCTTAACATTTCCATTTCTCGTCTTCCCAGATCACCTTCTTCATGTGCATTGACCTCCATTTCTTCATTAACCTTTTGATCTTACATATTACATGAGAGGTCATGCAAGCCAAAACACATGTGGCCTGTCTCTTCATGAACTTCTTCAAGTAAATCATAATAATCCTCTATATATGTTGGCTTCTATTTGCTATGATAACATCATAGAAAGGCTCTGATTAACTGTCAAAAATGTCAATAAAGAGCACTGCTATTGCATTGGATTATTGGAAACAGAATCGGTCACTCTATTACTCATCCCCTCGCATCTTTTCTCCTTTATTCTTCTAAGTTCTAACATCATCATTTCTTTCATTATTTCACCTTTCATAAGAACTTATGTAGAAACTGTTAAAAGAAAACTCAAACCAAAAGTCTCTTTATGCTAGACGTCTAAATTAATAAAGCCCCTAATTCCCAAATGAAATTAGAACCCTAAAATTAGATAAAAATCCTCAAACTCCAATTCAAAATCAAACCATATAATAGGAACACATTACACACAGATAACACAATTAGAACAAAAATTAGAAAAAACTTGGATAGTTCGAATCTGAAAGCGAGAGAAATTTGAGAAGAGAAAGCAAGAGAGAGAGAGAGAGAGATTTCTCTTGAACGAATGCTTGAACACAATTTTGGAGAAATTTGAGAAGAGAAAGAGAGATTTTGGTTGAACGAATCTTGAACGAATGCTTGAACACAATTTTGGATAGTTCGAACACAATGCTTGAATGAATGGTGTGGCTGCTTTCTGATGAGAATGGGTTTTATTTTGGTAAATGTAATGAAAGGCAAAGGATAAAATTGAAAAGTTTGGCAAAAATTCATTAACGAATCACTGTAGCGTATTTCCAAAAGCAATTCCCTAGGAAGCTGATTTCCAAAAGCAAGAATTTCTAGCTTCTCAAAAACTCAGTTGAGCGAAGCTAAAAGTAGCCAAAAGCATCTCCACAATTTTACCAAACACCCTATCATTGGTTCGGAATCACTTTTGGCCCTAAAAACAGCTAAGGAACAATGCCAAATTGGGCCAAAGTTTAGAGAAGGAGATTTTGAAAAATTTCCAAATCTTCCCTTTTTTTTTTTTTTTCGTTTTTGATTTAATTTTTTTTTTTTCTGATTTTCCAACTAAAAAAGAATAAAAAAAAAAAAAATCAATGACAGAGATTCTTTATTGGATGGATGATATCAAAGATCAGATCTCAACAATCCATTTTAAAAAAATAATTAATTATGTTTGTTTTCATATTAATAGGCCGAAGAACATTTCTGCCTCACCCTGAATGTAGGGTGTCTTTGTACAATTATAAGCAAAAGTTGAATATGAGTGTAATTAGGTTAAATGACATGGCATATTTGTGCAATTTATCCCAAATTTAATGGGGTTTACAAAAAAAAAAAAAAAAAGTGCATATACGGTTATTCAGGACTGTAAACATCAACACTCATAACAATTTTGGAAATACGTATTTATTTGTGGAAGAGATATAGGAACCAGGAGTTTAAATGAAGCCTTATTCTAATTTTGGTCTACCCATTATAAAGCCCATAACTTTTGATCTACACTAAAACGTCACAACCACAAATTAAAAATCCATAAACTAGACCCATTAGTTAGAAAAAATAAAAATAATAAAAAATAAAAATTCTTAAATATTCAATAATGGTCACATTAACACGTTAGCTAGACCAAGCCCAATATTCAAAATGGTCACATTAACACATAGGAAATTTAGTTAAATTACAATCCAACTCGTTTTAGAAAATTAAAAATCTTAATCAATGACAACCCATAAGCCATAATTCACAAAATTCTTACAACCTTTTCACGCTTGCATTTCAAAAAGGAGTAAAAATGAAAATAGTCCTTCTAGTTTGCCATATTATCCGTTCTGGTCCCACTAGTTTCAGTATTGACTCGTTTGGTCATTCTGTTAAGTTTTCCGTTAAAAATTGATTTCTGACATGAACAGAGGGAAAAATGACACTATTGCACCTTAAATTAGTTGAGATTGAAGAAGGATAGTTATGCCCTCCATCTCTCTTTTTTAATTTGAAAAGAAAAAACAAAAAATCTTTATAAAAAAGAGGAAAAAAAAAAATCCATCATCCATTTGAGATGAAGGATAGTGGAGATCACCAGATCTGCAGAACAAAAGGATTTTTGAACTAAAAATATAATAATAATAAAGCTTTCAAGAAATTAAAATGTTACTCTTCTTTATTTTCTATTTAATTGTGAATAAATGAGTTTTAAAAAATTAATCGAAATAGATCTCCACCATCCATCTCAAAGATGGATGGTGGAGATTAAAAGATAAATAATATAGCAAAAAATGGATAAAAAATAATACAAAAATGAAAATAGAAAAAAAAAAATGATGGTGGAGATCCAATATGGTTTGGATCTCCACTGTCCATCTACAATAGATTTTTTTATCCTTATTATCTCCATCCATTGATGGAGAACACAATCTAATTAAACCAGAATCAAACTCAAACCCACCACCTCCTAAACCAAACCCTCTCTCTCTCTCTCTCTCTCTCTCATCCCTCTCAAACCACCCTAGCTAGACGAATCCCTCTCTCCCTCTCAAATCCCTCTTGAATCTCTTTGCTAATCGAAAGCACACCAGAAAATCTCTCGAATTTCCTCTTGAACCTCTTTACAAACTAAGTCGCACCAGACCTGGGTCATACCCAGGTCGATGTGTTTCATGGGTTTCACTCTAGACTTGTGTCCATGCATGCGAGGTTGACAAACAAGATCCATGTTCAAGCATGGATCATTCGTTGAAGACCCACGATCTAGTGCATATTGAGCGTCGCAAACCCAGACCAGTCGATGTTTGTTCAATCGATTTGGGCATAGATCGATCGCCATTCTTCGTTTTAGATCCATTATTTGGAGAGAGAGAGAGAGAGAGAGAGAGAGAGAGAGAGAGAGAGAGAGAGATTTTTTAATTTTTAATTTGATTTTTATTAAATTTTTTTTATTAATTGTTTTTTAATTTTTCAATTATAAATATACTATTAATCACCTAAGTTACTATTTTGCCCTGCATTAAAAAAACCTTATAGTATCATGCACGGCATCTTTACCATTTTACCCTTGAACCATTGACGGAATTTTTGAATACCCTAACATAATTGGATTTTAGGGACCAAAAAAATGAATAATAGCTAATGTTTGGACCTAACGAGCTAATACTGAAACTAGAGAACCATAACGGATAATACGGTAAACTAGAGGGACTCTTTTCATTTTTACCCTTTCAAAAAGACACTTTAGACTTTTTTTTTTTTTTTTTTTTTTATTTAGTTATTTATTTTTAATTTATTATTATTATTATTATTATTACCAAATATGGAGCTTTTCTTGCAGGATACAGTCTAGCAAGAACCTATATATTATATAGGGTATGGCTCCCTAGCTGGTTGGGGGATTAAATGTTATCGGATTTTTTTATTAAAAAAAAATGTTATTAAATTTTTATTACAAGAGTCCTCCAATGGTTGTCATGTAGCAGACAAACACTTTAAAAATGATTAAGCAACTCGTTATAACCGGTTGATAACTTATGATGCTATCCAATTATTTTAGTAGAATTTTATTTTATTTTATTTTATTTATTTATTTATTTTTTTTTTTATAAAAATTAAAGTTTGATAAAACAAGTTAATCTAATTTAACGAATTTTTGATTTAAATTTAAACAATAATTATATAAGGATTATTTAATTTCAAAAATAATCTTTGAAATTTAAATTAATTTTTAATTTGGATTTGATTTTATATAATATTATTTTTATCATTTTTTAAAATGATATACTAATCGTACCATAGCGTTGGATATGACTCGAATTTCCAATGGTTACCAAACATAATTCAACCAATGCAGAGACTTCCTAGAGACGTGAGTGACTTCAACATGGTTTAGGAATCGGGTGGCCAACCGCAACTCAAATCGTAGTCAATCACAAGCATGCGTGAATCAACAAATATTAGCGGAAAAAGAAGTATGTTGTTTCTATAAGTTCTTATGCTTGAAGGAAAAAGATTTCTATTTACAAGGAGATTTGTCATAAAAGGAAATACAATTTATGTGAAATATGTAAATCTTGTACGTATAGGAGATAGATTTCCTTGTAGGTTTAAAGTCCCTATAACTCATATAAATAGACTAGGTTATTATGTGTGAAGCAAAATAGCAAATACTAGAAGATCTCAAATAGTGGGCATTGGGTGTAATCGGGTTTGTGGTATTCTTAGAGATAGAATCCTGAGTGTGTGGTTGTAATGATTTACTACATAGTGGAACTTTTTCTTGTCGTCATGATAGCTGTGGTTTTTTTTCTTTATTCTTGGGTTTCCACGTAAAATCTTCGCATTGTGTGTGATTGGATTGTTTATTTCTTCCTTTTTAGTTTTCCTTTTACTATTATTGTTTGTTTATGGTCTATTTGGCAACGCTTCCGCGTAATGATTTGTTCGCTAACACATGGTAAAAAAATTTACATACAAAGTTGTGATCAAGATGTGTGTGGTAACAATTTTATGTTGTAAGAAATCTGAGATGACATTTAACAATAAT
Source organism: Acer campestre (assembly GCA_954870605.1). Classification (NCBI taxonomy): domain Eukaryota; kingdom Viridiplantae; phylum Streptophyta; class Magnoliopsida; order Sapindales; family Sapindaceae; genus Acer; species Acer campestre. The sequence continues at coordinate 8,637 of CATOZR010000011.1, forward strand.
ATTGTAGCTTGTATCAACTTTTTCATAGTACGTAACTACTAATTTTATATTGCTAATAAAATATTATGGGTTATTGTGTCGTGTTTTTATCAACCCAAACACAGACCATTAATTTACACTTGATAAGTAATTAACTTTGAAGTAATGAGTTTATAAAATTTGATTAGATCGACAGAAGAAGAGAAAGGTAAAAGTTTATATATTTATATTTGTTAAAGAAATTTAAATATTTATATTTGTTAGGGTTTCTTTAGTCTCTAGTTCAAAGAAATTAACTATTTAAAATTTAAAATTTCGATTAAATTATTAAAAGAATTTAAATCTTTAAAATTTAGAATTTTAATAACAAAAATTATATTTTATATGCTAAAAAATAAACTTTATTTGTTTTATTGGCTAAAAATTTCAATAGACAATTTAAATGTGAAAAAGAATTATTTATCTCTATATATTTAAAAATTATATTTAATTGGGTCGAATAGGTTAACGGGTTAGGAGGAGTTCAACCTATAAACACAACACGTTTACTTAATTATTAGGTTTATATTTAGTGTTGTCTCGTTACTGACTCGAACCCAAACACGCAAATACCATGTCGTGTCATCGGGTCGTATCAACAGTTGCCTCCCCTACAAAATATTTGTACAATGTAACAAATTTTGCATCGAAAGATGTAATTGGGACATATGTGGTAGCAATTTCATGTTGCCATGATACATAACAATAAACAAGGCGTTATTGGCTAAGTGGGCATGGAGGTTTGGTATGGAAAGGAATTCGTTATGGAGAAAGGTTGTGGCTGTTAGATATGGTCTGAGTGTGGATGATTTGTTTTGGAAAGGTGAAGATGGTAGGATGGCTTCTAACTTTGCTGCAGCTGTGGCTAGTGTTTTTAAAGAAGGATCTCGTGCAGCTGCTATTATGAAGGAATGCTTAAGTGTTGTCAATGGAAATGGTGGGCGTGTAAAATTTTGGGAGATAGATTGTGGTGGATCATGCCCCTTGAGAGATGCATTTCCTAGGATTTATGCGCTTGCGACTGTAAAAGATGGGCCTATTCGAGAGTTTGGTGTGTGGGAGGAGTCTTTGTGGGTGTGGAAGGTTGTTTTAAGGAGACAGGTATTGGGTTGGGAACAGGATCAATGGCAATGCTTTTTAGCATTCCTTCACAACATTACTATAAGACCTTCTATTCTGGATTCTCTTGCCTGGTCCCCAACCACCAATGGACTGTTTTCAGTCAATTCTTTTTGTAAAGTTTGGGAGGATAGGGAGATTGCTGAACCGAATTATATTAAATTTTGTTGGCAAGGGTGGTGTCCTCCTAAGGTGGAGTTCTTTATGTGGCAATTATTACAGGGTAGAATCATGGTTAAGAAGTTGTTGCATAGGTTTGGGATGGGTTCTAATATGAGTTTGTCATGTCCTATGTGCAATTCACATGAAGAATCGGTGGATCATCTTTTCTTACAATGCAGTTGGGCTTGGAAATTGTGATCAAAAGGTATGGGATGGTGGGGAATTAAAGGATGTGTATCCAACTCAGTGGTTGAATGGGTACAAGGGTGGGCGATGTTGTGTCCTATGGTTAACAGTAGACGAGCATGGGCAACATTGTTTTTTGCAATTGTTTGGACAATATGGGAATTCAGGAATCGCAAGATTTTTAGGGATGAAGAACCAGTTGTTACGATTGCAATGGATGTGATTCAGTTTCGCGTTGCCTGGTGGTTCAAGCATCATGGTGTTGGTTCTAATGACCCTGTAACAGTCCTCATTCAGAATATTTCTCAGTTTTGTAGGGATAAGGTGAAGCTAAAGAAACACAATTCTGAAGTTTGGCAGCCTCCGAGCAATGGATTAATCAAGTTTAATGTGGACGGATCAGCCAAAGGCCAACCTGGTCCAGCTGGAATTGGGGGGGTTCTAAGGAATAGTGGTGGTATGATGATTTGTTTTTTTTTTTTCGATATTCGTTGGATCTCAGGACTCGATAACTGCTGAATTAATGGCTATTGAGAGGGCGTGTTCTCTTTGTGTTCAGAATTCGACACTGCAAATTCAAGCAATTGAGATTGTCAGCGACTCTCTGGTTGCCGTTACATGGATAAATTCAGAAAATTTTGGGAGTTTAGAGCATGTGCAATTGTTTATAGCATTCGAGACTTTATGAGGAAGCATGGAAATTTGTGGGTTCGTTTTTGTTCTCGAGCATCAAATTCATTCGCTGACAGTCTAGCAAAAAAGGGCGCCAATAGGGAAGGAGATGTGATTCAGTGGGGCAGTGTGTGAATGGGTGCAGTTTTGTTGATGAAGTTATTGTTGCTGTATAATTCTGATGGTGTTGGTGCAGTTTGGATGGTGCAGTTCTGTTTTTGTGTTCAATGGGGAAATTTATGATGTCTGTATACCGTGTTGCTTTTTATTATTAATGTTGGCTTTTTAATTTTGGTGGGTGGTAGGGGTCGTTGGATATTGTAGTGGTTTATGATATGATGTCAGCTTATTGAAATGTGCCCTGTTTTATGTTGGATTTTGATTGTGGTGGGTTTTGTTGGCAAGGGTTTGGTTGTCTATGATTTGTTCTTGCGGCTTCTGCTGCTGTGTTCTTGTATTACTTGGGTTTTCCTCTTTTTTCAATAAAATTTGCTGTTTAAAAAAAAAAAAAAACAATAAAGGTGTAACTTATAACTACTTTGTCATATCATGTAACAACTCATTTTATATAAATAACAAAATAATCGTATTGTATTGTTTGATCTCGACATGTTTTGATAGTCCTATTATAGTAGTTCTCATGATACTTCAAAAAAAATATTCGTATTAAATTAACAAGTTTTGCATAGAAAGTTGTAATTAAAAATTTATGATAACAATTTCACGTTATAACAAATTTAATATGATGTGGAATGATGAAACTGTAGCTTGTATCAATTCTATTGTATTATATAACATCTCATTATCTATACTATTCAACATAAAATTGTAATTAGAACATTTGTTGTATCAATTTCTCATTGTAACAAATTTAACATGGTATGTAATGATAAAATTGTATCTTGTAAGAACTCTGAGATATATATGTAACAACTCGTTTTATACGGGTAACAAAATATCCGTACTCTGTAATGAGTTTATCGTAAAAAGTTATAATTAAGATATTTGTGGCAATAATTTAATGTTATAACAAATTTGACAAGAAATGTAACGATAAAATTGTACCTTGTAACAGTGTTGAAATATAATGCAACTCAATTAATATGGGTAGCGAAATATTTGTACAATGTAATGTGTAAAAAGTTGTGATTAAGATGTTTGTGGTAATATTTTAATATTGTAACAAATTTGACATGAAATGTAACGATAATAATGTACCATGTAACAATGTTGAAGTATCACGTAACAACTGATCATCTTATATGGGTAACTGATTATTTGTACAATTTAACAAGTTTCGCATATAAATTTATAATTATAACGTATGTAATAACTATTTAATAATATAACAAATTTGACGTAGAATGCAACGATAAAGCTATACCATGTAACAATTAACTAGGTCATGATATGAAAAAAAAAAAAAAAATTTGATTATATCCATTAGATTTTCTTTTATCCAATCCAATTTTTCCTATATAATCCAACAAGATATTATGACCCTATGGTTTGTTGGAAATTATATTTAAATTTTCAAAATAAATAATTACATTTTATTAATTTTAGAATTTGTAATCATTGTTACTAAATGAAGTTTTATGTCTGCAATTATGTAACCTTGATGGCGGTTTTATTATAATAAATATTTGATTGTTATTCAAATAATTGGTATTGTTAATGATGATATTAATCTGCAACAGTCGAATTTCGAATTATAAATAGTGCATTCAAAATCATTTTAGTAGAAATCTAAATCCCCTCAAAAGCCTACCAAGACTCCAAGAGGAATGTGAATATATTCTAGCTGTTCTAGAATACTATATTGGTATTGCGCCTTTACAATATTAACAGGTCCTTGAATACTAGAGGTCAGAGCATCATTTAACTTAATTGCACCAGTTCATTGTCCTAGAGGGGTCTAAGAGCATCTCCAAGAATCTCTCTCGGAGACCCTCTAACTTTAGGGTAGAAGTTTCTATAAGGGGTCATTAAGGGGGTATGTGTTCCAAGAATACTCCC
>CATOZR010000012.1:0-34000 GCA_954870605.1 Acer campestre
CCAACTCACAAAGTTTGAGGCAAGAATAAGCACTTTAGCTTTTCCAAAGTCACGGATTTCTAGCTCTGTCGGTTAGGATGATTGCATAGAAAACGGAAAGTTCGTTAATATCGTTGTAAAATTGCAATTTAACCCAAATTTTTTTCTAGAACTCCTAAAAATAATTTATTAAACCTACTCACAAAGTTTGAGGCAAGAATAAGCACTTTAGCTTTTCCAAAGTCACGGATTTCTAGCTCTGTCGGTTAGGATGATTGCATAGAAAACGGAAAGTTCGTTAATATCGTTGTAAAATTACGATTTATCCCAAATTTTTGGCAAGAACTCCTCAAAATAATTTATTAAACCTACTCACAAAGTTTGAGGCAAGAATAAGCACTTTAGCTTTTCCAAAGTCACGGATTTCTAGCTCTGTCGGTTAGGATGATTGCATAGAAAACGGAAAGTTCGTTAATATCGTTGTAAAATTGCAATTTAACCCAAATTTTTTTCTAGAACTCCTAAAAATAATTTATTAAACCTACTCAAAAAGTTTGAGGCAAGAATAAGCTCTTTAGTTTTTCCAAAGTCACGGATTTCTAGCTCTGTCGGTTAGGATGACTGCATAGAAAACGGAAAGTTCGTTAATATCTTTGTAAAATTACGATTTAACCCAAATTTTTTGCAAGAACTCCTCAAAATAATTTATTAAACCTACTCACAAAGTTTGAGGCAAGAATAAGCTCTTTAGCTTTTCCAAAGTCACGGATTTCTAGCTCTGTCGGTTAGGATGATTCCATAGAAAATGGAAAGTTCGTTAATATCGTATTAAAATTGTGATTTAACCCAAATTTTTTGCAAGAACTCCTAAAAATAATTTATTAAACCAACTCACAAAGTTTGAGGCAAGAATAAGCGCTTTAGCTTTTCCAAAGTCACGGATTTCTAGCTCTGTCGGTTAGGATGATTGCGTGGAAAACGGAAAGTTCGTTAATATCGTTGTTAAATTGCAATTTAACCCAAATTTTTTGCTAGAACTCCTAAAAATAATTTATTAAACCTACTCACAAAGTTTGAGGCAAGAATAAGCTTTTTAGTTTTTCCAAAGTCACGGATTTCTAGCTCTGTCGGTTAGGATGATTGCATAGAAAACGGAAATTTCGTTAATATCGTTGTAAAATTACGATTTAACCCAAATTTTTTGCAAGAACTCCTCAAAATAATTTATTAAACCTACTCACAAAGTTTGAGGCAAGAATAAGCTCTTTAGCTTTTCCAAAGTCACGGATTTCTAGCTCTTTCGGTTAGGATGATTCCATAGAAAATGGAAAGTTCGTTAATATCGTTGTAAAATTGTGATTTAACCCAAATTTTTTGCAAGAACTCCTAAAAATAATTTATTAAACCAACTCACAAAGTTTGAGGCAAGAATAAGCACTTTAGCTTTTCCAAAGTCACGGATTTCTAGCTCTGTCGGTTAGGATGATTGCATAGAAAACGGAAAGTTCGTTAATATCGTTGTTAAATTGCAATTTAACCCAAATTTTTTGCTAGAACTCCTAAAAATAATTTATTAAACCTACTCACAAAGTTTGAGGCAAGAATAAGCTCTTTAGTTTTTCCAAAGTCACGGATTTCTAGCTCTGTCGGTTAGGATGACTGCATAGAAAACGGAAAGTTCGTTAACATCGTTGTAAAATTGCGATTTAACCCAAATTTTTTGCTAGAACTCCTAAAAATAATTTATTAAACCAACTCACAAAGTTTGAGGCAAGAATAAGCGCTTTAGCTTTTCCAAAGTCACGGATTTCTAGCTCTGTCGGTTAGGATGATTGCGTGGAAATCGGAAAGTTCGTTAATATCGTTGTTAAATTGCAATTTAACCCAAATTTTTTGCTAGAACTCCTAAAAATAATTTATTAAACCTACTCACAAAGTTTGAGGCAAGAATAAGCTTTTTAGTTTTTCCAAAGTCACGGATTTCTAGCTCTTTCGGTTAGGATGATTGCATAGAAAATGGAAAGTTCGTTAATATCGTTGTAAAATTGCGATTTAACCCAAATTTTTTGCAAGAACTCCTAAAAATAATTTATTAAACCAACTCACAAAGTTTGAGGCAAGAATAAGCACTTTAGCTTTTCCAAAGTCACGGATTTCTAGCTCTGTCGGTTAGGATGATTGCATAGAAAACGGAAAGTTCGTTAATATCGTTGTAAAATTGCAATTTAACCCAAATTTTTTTCTAGAACTCCTAAAAATAATTTATTAAACCTACTCAAAAAGTTTGAGGCAAGAATAAGCTCTTTAGTTTTTCCAAAGTCACGGATTTCTAGCTCTGTCGGTTAGGATGACTGCATAGAAAACGGAAAGTTCGTTAATATCGTTGTAAAATTACGATTTAACCCAAATTTTTTGCAAGAACTCCTCAAAATAATTTATTAAACCTACTCACAAAGTTTGAGGCAAGAATAAGCTCTTTAGCTTTTCCAAAGTCACGGATTTCTAGCTCTTTCGGTTAGGATGATTCCATAGAAAATGGAAAGTTCGTTAATATCGTATTAAAATTGTGATTTAACCCAAATTTTTTGCAAGAACTCCTAAAAATAATTTATTAAACCAACTCACAAAGTTTGAGGCAAGAATAAGCGCTTTAGCTTTTCCAAAGTCACGGATTTCTAGCTCTGTCGGTTAGGATGATTGCGTGGAAAACGGAAAGTTCGTTAATATCGTTGTTAAATTGCAATTTAACCCAAATTTTTTGCTAGAACTCCTAAAAATAATTTATTAAACCTACTCACAAAGTTTGAGGCAAGAATAAGCTTTTTAGTTTTTCCAAAGTCACGGCTTTCTAGCTCTGTCGGTTAGGATGATTGCATAGAAAACGGAAATTTCGTTAATATCGTTGTAAAATTACGATTTAACCCAAATTTTTTGCAAGAACTCCTCAAAATAATTTATTAAACCTACTCACAAAGTTTGAGGCAAGAATAAGCTCTTTAGCTTTTCCAAAGTCACGGATTTCTAGCTCTTTCGGTTAGGATGATTCCATAGAAAATGGAAAGTTCGTTAATATCGTTGTAAAATTGTGATTTAACCCAAATTTTTTGCAAGAACTCCTAAAAATAATTTATTAAACCAACTCACAAAGTTTGAGGCAAGAATAAGCGCTTTAGCTTTTCCAAAGTCACGGATTTCTAGCTCTGTCGGTTAGGATGATTGCATAGAAAACGGAAAGTTCGTTAATATCGTTGTTAAATTGCAATTTAACCCAAATTTTTTGCTAGAACTCCTAAAAATAATTTATTAAACCTACTCACAAAGTTTGAGGCAAGAATAAGCTCTTTAGTTTTTCCAAAGTCACGGATTTCTAGCTCTGTCGGTTAGGATGACTGCATAGAAAACGGAAAGTTCGTTAATATCGTTGTAAAATTGCGATTTAACCCAAATTTTTTGCAAGAACTCCTAAAAATAATTTATTAAACCAACTCACAAAGTTTGAGGCAAGAATAAGCACTTTAGCTTTTCCAAAGTCACGGATTTCTAGCTCTGTCGGTTAGGATGATTGCATAGAAAACGGAAAGTTCGTTAATATCGTTGTAAAATTGCAATTTAACCCAAATTTTTTTCTAGAACTCCTAAAAATAATTTATTAAACCTACTCAAAAAGTTTGAGGCAAGAATAAGCTCTTTAGTTTTTCCAAAGTCACGGATTTCTAGCTCTGTCGGTTAGGATGACTGCATAGAAAACGGAAAGTTCGTTAATATCGTTGTAAAATTACGATTTATCCCAAATTTTTGGCAAGAACTCCTCAAAATAATTTATTAAACCTACTCACAAAGTTTGAGGCAAGAATAAGCACTTTAGCTTTTCCAAAGTCACGGATTTCTAGCTCTGTCGGTTAGGATGATTGCATAGAAAACGGAAAGTTCGTTAATATCGTTGTAAAATTGCAATTTAACCCAAATTTTTTTCTAGAACTCCTAAAAATAATTTATTAAACCTACTCAAAAAGTTTGAGGCAAGAATAAGCTCTTTAGTTTTTCCAAAGTCACGGATTTCTAGCTCTGTCGGTTAGGATGACTGCATAGAAAACGGAAAGTTCGTTAATATCTTTGTAAAATTACGATTTAACCCAAATTTTTTGCAAGAACTCCTCAAAATAATTTATTAAACCTACTCACAAAGTTTGAGGCAAGAATAAGCTCTTTAGCTTTTCCAAAGTCACGGATTTCTAGCTCTTTCGGTTAGGATGATTCCATAGAAAATGGAAAGTTCGTTAATATCGTATTAAAATTGTGATTTAACCCAAATTTTTTGCAAGAACTCCTAAAAATAATTTATTAAACCAACTCACAAAGTTTGAGGCAAGAATAAGCGCTTTAGCTTTTCCAAAGTCACGGATTTCTAGCTCTGTCGGTTAGGATGATTGCGTGGAAAACGGAAAGTTCGTTAATATCGTTGTTAAATTGCAATTTAACCCAAATTTTTTGCTAGAACTCCTAAAAATAATTTATTAAACCTACTCACAAAGTTTGAGGCAAGAATAAGCTTTTTAGTTTTTCCAAAGTCACGGATTTCTAGCTCTGTCGGTTAGGATGATTGCATAGAAAACGGAAATTTCGTTAATATCGTTGTAAAATTACGATTTAACCCAAATTTTTTGCAAGAACTCCTCAAAATAATTTATTAAACCTACTCACAAAGTTTGAGGCAAGAATAAGCTCTTTAGCTTTTCCAAAGTCACGGATTTCTAGCTCTTTCGGTTAGGATGATTGCATAGAAAACGGAAAGTTCGTTAATATCGTTGTAAAATTGCAATTTAACCCAAATTTTTTTCTAGAACTCCTAAAAATAATTTATTAAACCTACTCAAAAAGTTTGAGGCAAGAATAAGCTCTTTAGTTTTTCCAAAGTCACGGATTTCTAGCTCTGTCGGTTAGGATGACTGCATAGAAAACGGAAAGTTCGTTAATATCGTTGTAAAATTACGATTTAACCAAAATTTTTTGCAAGAACTCCTCAAAATAATTTATTAAACCTACTCACAAAGTTTGAGGCAAGAATAAGCTCTTTAGCTTTTCCAAAGTCACGGATTTCTAGCTCTTTCGGTTAGGATGATTCCATAGAAAATGGAAAGTTCGTTAATATCGTATTAAAATTGTGATTTAACCCAAATTTTTTGCAAGAACTCCTAAAAATAATTTATTAAACCAACTCACAAAGTTTGAGGCAAGAATAAGCGCTTTAGCTTTTCCAAAGTCACGGATTTCTAGCTCTGTCGGTTAGGATGATTGCGTGGAAAACGGAAAGTTCGTTAATATCGTTGTTAAATTGCAATTTAACCCAAATTTTTTGCTAGAACTCCTAAAAATAATTTATTAAACCTACTCACAAAGTTTGAGGCAAGAATAAGCTTTTTAGTTTTTCCAAAGTCACGGATTTCTAGCTCTGTCGGTTAGGATGATTGCATAGAAAACGGAAATTTCGTTAATATCGTTGTAAAATTACGATTTAACCCAAATTTTTTGCAAGAACTCCTCAAAATAATTTATTAAACCTACTCACAAAGTTTGAGGCAAGAATAAGCTCTTTAGCTTTTCCAAAGTCACGGATTTCTAGCTCTTTCGGTTAGGATGATTCCATAGAAAATGGAAAGTTCGTTAATATCGTTGTAAAATTGTGATTTAACCCAAATTTTTTGCAAGAACTCCTAAAAATAATTTATTAAACCAACTCACAACGTTTGAGGCAAGAATAAGCGCTTTAGCTTTTCCAAAGTCACGGATTTCTAGCTCTGTCGGTTAGGATGATTGCATAGAAAACGGAAAGTTCGTTAATATCGTTGTTAAATTGCAATTTAACCCAAATTTTTTGCTAGAACTCCTAAAAATAATTTATTAAACCTACTCACAAAGTTTGAGGCAAGAATAAGCTCTTTAGTTTTTCCAAAGTCACGGATTTCTAGCTCTGTCGGTTAGGATGACTGCATAGAAAACGGAAAGTTCGTTAATATCGTTGTAAAATTGCGATTTAACCCAAATTTTTTGCAAGAACTCCTAAAAATTATTTATTAAACCAACTCACAAAGTTTGAGGCAAGAATAAGCTTTTTAGTTTTTCCAAAGTCACGGATTTCTAGCTCTGTCGGTTAGGATGATTGCATAGAAAACGGAAATTTCGTTAATATCGTTGTAAAATTACGATTTAACCCAAATTTTTTGCAAGAACTCCTAAAAATAATTTATTAAACCTACTCACAAAGTTTGAGGCAAGAATAAGCTCTTTAGCTTTTCCAAAGTCACGGATTTCTAGCTCTTTCGGTTAGGATGATTGCATAGAAAACGGAAAGTTCGTTAATATCGTTGTAAAATTGCAATTTAACCCAAATTTTTTTCTAGAACTCCTAAAAATAATTTATTAAACCTACTCAAAAAGTTTGAGGCAAGAATAAGCTCTTTAGTTTTTCCAAAGTCACGGATTTCTAGCTCTGTCGGTTAGGATGACTGCATAGAAAACGGAAAGTTCGTTAATATCGTTGTAAAATTACGATTTAACCCAAATTTTTTGCAAGAACTCCTCAAAATAATTTATTAAACCTACTCACAAAGTTTGAGGCAAGAATAAGCTCTTTAGCTTTTCCAAAGTCACGGATTTCTAGCTCTTTCGGTTAGGATGATTCCATAGAAAATGGAAAGTTCGTTAATATCGTATTAAAATTGTGATTTAACCCAAATTTTTTGCAAGAACTCCTAAAAATAATTTATTAAACCAACTCACAAAGTTTGAGGCAAGAATAAGCGCTTTAGCTTTTCCAAAGTCACGGATTTCTAGCTCTGTCGGTTAGGATGATTGCGTGGAAAACGGAAAGTTCGTTAATATCGTTGTTAAATTGCAATTTAACCCAAATTTTTTGCTAGAACTCCTAAAAATAATTTATTAAACCTACTCACAAAGTTTGAGGCAAGAATAAGCTTTTTAGTTTTTCCAAAGTCACGGATTTCTAGCTCTGTCGGTTAGGATGATTGCATAGAAAACGGAAATTTCGTTAATATCGTTGTAAAATTACGATTTAACCCAAATTTTTTGCAAGAACTCCTAAAAATAATTTATTAAACCTACTCACAAAGTTTGAGGCAAGAATAAGCTCTTTAGCTTTTCCAAAGTCACGGATTTCTAGCTCTTTCGGTTAGGATGATTGCATAGAAAACGGAAAGTTCGTTAATATCGTTGTAAAATTGCAATTTAACCCAAATTTTTTTCTAGAACTCCTAAAAATAATTTATTAAACCTACTCAAAAAGTTTGAGGCAAGAATAAGCTCTTTAGTTTTTCCAAAGTCACGGATTTCTAGCTCTGTCGGTTAGGATGACTGCATAGAAAACGGAAAGTTCGTTAATATCGTTGTAAAATTACGATTTAACCCAAATTTTTTGCAAGAACTCCTCAAAATAATTTATTAAACCTACTCACAAAGTTTGAGGCAAGAATAAGCTCTTTAGCTTTTCCAAAGTCACGGATTTCTAGCTCTTTCGGTTAGGATGATTCCATAGAAAATGGAAAGTTCGTTAATATCGTATTAAAATTGTGATTTAACCCAAATTTTTTGCAAGAACTCCTAAAAATAATTTATTAAACCAACTCACAAAGTTTGAGGCAAGAATAAGCGCTTTAGCTTTTCCAAAGTCACGGATTTCTAGCTCTGTCGGTTAGGATGATTGCGTGGAAAACGGAAAGTTCGTTAATATCGTTGTTAAATTGCAATTTAACCCAAATTTTTTGCTAGAACTCCTAAAAATAATTTATTAAACCTACTCACAAAGTTTGAGGCAAGAATAAGCTTTTTAGTTTTTCCAAAGTCACGGATTTCTAGCTCTGTCGGTTAGGATGATTGCATAGAAAACGGAAATTTCGTTAATATCGTTGTAAAATTACGATTTAACCCAAATTTTTTGCAAGAACTCCTCAAAATAATTTATTAAACCTACTCACAAAGTTTGAGGCAAGAATAAGCTCTTTAGCTTTTCCAAAGTCACGGATTTCTAGCTCTTTCGGTTAGGATGATTCCATAGAAAATGGAAAGTTCGTTAATATCGTTGTAAAATTGTGATTTAACCCAAATTTTTTGCAAGAACTCCTAAAAATAATTTATTAAACCAACTCACAAAGTTTGAGGCAAGAATAAGCGCTTTAGCTTTTCCAAAGTCACGGATTTCTAGCTCTGTCGGTTAGGATGATTGCATAGAAAACGGAAAGTTCGTTAATATCGTTGTTAAATTGCAATTTAACCCAAATTTTTTGCTAGAACTCCTAAAAATAATTTATTAAACCTACTCACAAAGTTTGAGGCAAGAATAAGCTCTTTAGTTTTTCCAAAGTCACGGATTTCTAGCTCTGTCGGTTAGGATGACTGCATAGAAAACGGAAAGTTCGTTAATATCGTTGTAAAATTGCGATTTAACCCAAATTTTTTGCAAGAACTCCTAAAAATAATTTATTAAACCAACTCACAAAGTTTGAGGCAAGAATAAGCTTTTTAGTTTTTCCAAAGTCACGGATTTCTAGCTCTGTCGGTTAGGATGATTGCATAGAAAACGGAAATTTCGTGAATATCGTTGTAAAATTACGATTTAACCCAAATTTTTTGCAAGAACTCCTCAAAATAATTTATTAAACCTACTCACAAAGTTTGAGGCAAAAATAAGCTCTTTAGCTTTTCCAAAGTCACGGATTTCTAGCTCTTTCGGTTAGGATGATTCCATAGAAAACGGAAAGTTCGTTAATATCGTTGTAAAATTGCAATTTAACCCAAATTTTTTTCTAGAACTCCTAAAAATAATTTATTAAACCTACTCAAAAAGTTTGAGGCAAGAATAAGCTCTTTAGTTTTTCCAAAGTCACGGATTTCTAGCTCTGTCGGTTAGGATGACTGCATAGAAAACGGAAAGTTCGTTAATATCGTTGTAAAATTACGATTTAACCCAAATTTTTTGCAAGAACTCCTCAAAATAATTTATTAAACCTACTCACAAAGTTTGAGGCAAGAATAAGCTCTTTAGCTTTTCCAAAGTCACGGATTTCTAGCTCTTTCGGTTAGGATGATTCCATAGAAAACGGAAAGTTCGTTAATATCGTTGTAAAATTGCAATTTAACCCAAATTTTTTTCTAGAACTCCTAAAAATAATTTATTAAACCTACTCAAAAAGTTTGAGGCAAGAATAAGCTCTTTAGTTTTTCCAAAGTCACGGATTTCTAGCTCTGTCGGTTAGGATGACTGCATAGAAAACGGAAAGTTCGTTAATATCGTTGTAAAATTACGATTTAACCCAAATTTTTTGCAAGAACTCCTCAAAATAATTTATTAAACCTACTCACAAAGTTTGAGGCAAGAATAAGCTCTTTAGCTTTTCCAAAGTCACGGATTTCTAGCTCTTTCGGTTAGGATGATTCCATAGAAAACGGAAAGTTCGTTAATATCGTTGTAAAATTGCGATTTAACCCAAATTTTTTGCAAGAACTCCTAAAAATAATTTATTAAACCAACTCACAAAGTTTGAGGCAAGAATAAGCACTTTAGCTTTTCCAAAGTCACGGATTTCTAGCTCTGTCGGTTAGGATGATTGCATAGAAAACGGAAAGTTCGTTAATATCGTTGTAAAATTGCAATTTAACCCAAATTTTTTTCTAGAACTCCTAAAAATAATTTATTAAACCTACTCAAAAAGTTTGAGGCAAGAATAAGCTCTTTAGTTTTTCCAAAGTCACGGATTTCTAGCTCTGTCGGTTAGGATGACTGCATAGAAAACGGAAAGTTCGTTAATATCGTTGTAAAATTACGATTTAACCCAAATTTTTTGCAAGAACTCCTCAAAATAATTTATTAAACCTACTCACAAAGTTTGAGGCAAGAATAAGCACTTTAGCTTTTCCAAAGTCACGGATTTCTAGCTCTGTCGATTAGGATGATTGCATAGAAAACGGAAAGTTCGTTAATATCGTTGTAAAATTGCAATTTAACCCAAATTTTTTTCTAGAACTCCTAAAAATAATTTATTAAACCTACTCAAAAAGTTTGAGGCAAGAATAAGCTCTTTAGTTTTTCCAAAGTCACGGATTTCTAGCTCTGTCGGTTAGGATGACTGCATAGAAAACGGAAAGTTCGTTAATATCGTTGTAAAATTACGATTTAACCCAAATTTTTTGCAAGAACTCCTCAAAATAATTTATTAAACCTACTCACAAAGTTTGAGGCAAGAATAAGCTCTTTAGCTTTTCCAAAGTCACGGATTTCTAGCTCTTTCGGTTAGGATGATTCCATAGAAAACGGAAAGTTCGTTAATATCGTTGTAAAATTGCGATTTAACCCAAATTTTTTGCAAGAACTCCTAAAAATAATTTATTAAACCAACTCACAAAGTTTGAGGCAAGAATAAGCACTTTAGCTTTTCCAAAGTCACGGATTTCTAGCTCTGTCGGTTAGGATGATTGCATAGAAAACGGAAAGTTCGTTAATATCGTTGTAAAATTGCAATTTAACCCAAATTTTTTTCTAGAACTCCTAAAAATAATTTATTAAACCTACTCAAAAAGTTTGAGGCAAGAATAAGCTCTTTAGTTTTTCCAAAGTCACGGATTTCTAGCTCTGTCGGTTAGGATGACTGCATAGAAAACGGAAAGTTCGTTAATATCGTTGTAAAATTACGATTTAACCCAAATTTTTTGCAAGAACTCCTCAAAATAATTTATTAAACCTACTCACAAAGTTTGAGGCAAGAATAAGCACTTTAGCTTTTCCAAAGTCACGGATTTCTAGCTCTGTCGGTTAGGATGATTGCATAGAAAACGGAAAGTTCGTTAATATCGTTGTAAAATTGCAATTTAACCCAAATTTTTTTCTAGAACTCCTAAAAATAATTTATTAAACCTACTCAAAAAGTTTGAGGCAAGAATAAGCTCTTTAGTTTTTCCAAAGTCACGGATTTCTAGCTCTGTCGGTTAGGATGACTGCATAGAAAACGGAAAGTTCGTTAATATCGTTGTAAAATTACGATTTAACCCAAATTTTTTGCAAGAACTCCTCAAAATAATTTATTAAACCTACTCACAAAGTTTGAGGCAAGAATAAGCTCTTTAGCTTTTCCAAAGTCACGGATTTCTAGCTCTTTCGGTTAGGATGATTCCATAGAAAATGGAAAGTTCGTTAATATCGTATTAAAATTGTGATTTAACCCAAATTTTTTGCAAGAACTCCTAAAAATAATTTATTAAACCAACTCACAAAGTTTGAGGCAAGAATAAGCGCTTTAGCTTTTCCAAAGTCACGGATTTCTAGCTCTGTCGGTTAGGATGATTGCGTGGAAAACGGAAAGTTCGTTAATATCGTTGTTAAATTGCAATTTAACCCAAATTTTTTGCTAGAACTCCTAAAAATAATTTATTAAACCTACTCACAAAGTTTGAGGCAAGAATAAGCTTTTTAGTTTTTCCAAAGTCACGGATTTCTAGCTCTGTCGGTTAGGATGATTGCATAGAAAACGGAAATTTCGTTAATATCGTTGTAAAATTACGATTTAACCCAAATTTTTTGCAAGAACTCCTCAAAATAATTTATTAAACCTACTCACAAAGTTTGAGGCAAGAATAAGCTCTTTAGCTTTTCCAAAGTCACGGATTTCTAGCTCTTTCGGTTAGGATGATTGCATAGAAAACGGAAAGTTCGTTAATATCGTTGTAAAATTGCAATTTAACCCAAATTTTTTTCTAGAACTCCTAAAAATAATTTATTAAACCTACTCAAAAAGTTTGAGGCAAGAATAAGCTCTTTAGTTTTTCCAAAGTCACGGATTTCTAGCTCTGTCGGTTAGGATGACTGCATAGAAAACGGAAAGTTCGTTAATATCGTTGTAAAATTACGATTTAACCCAAATTTTTTGCAAGAACTCCTCAAAATAATTTATTAAACCTACTCACAAAGTTTGAGGCAAGAATAAGCTCTTTAGCTTTTCCAAAGTCACGGATTTCTAGCTCTTTCGGTTAGGATGATTCCATAGAAAATGGAAAGTTCGTTAATATCGTATTAAAATTGTGATTTAACCCAAATTTTTTGCTAGAACTCCTAAAAATAATTTATTAAACCAACTCACAAAGTTTGAGGCAAGAATAAGCGCTTTAGCTTTTCCAAAGTCACGGATTTCTAGCTCTGTCGGTTAGGATGATTGCATAGAAAACGGAAAGTTCGTTAATATCGTTGTTAAATTGCAATTTAACCCAAATTTTTTGCTAGAACTCCTAAAAATAATTTATTAAACCTACTCACAAAGTTTGAGGCAAGAATAAGCTCTTTAGTTTTTCCAAAGTCACGGATTTCTAGCTCTGTCGGTTAGGATGACTGCATAGAAAACGGAAAGTTCGTTAATATCGTTGTAAAATTGCGATTTAACCCAAATTTTTTGCAAGAACTCCTAAAAATAATTTATTAAACCAACTCACAAAGTTTGAGGCAAGAATAAGCTTTTTAGTTTTTCCAAAGTCACGGATTTCTAGCTCTGTCGGTTAGGATGATTGCATAGAAAACGGAAATTTCGTTAATATCGTTGTAAAATTACGATTTAACCCAAATTTTTTGCAAGAACTCCTCAAAATAATTTATTAAACCTACTCACAAAGTTTGAGGCAAGAATAAGCTCTTTAGCTTTTCCAAAGTCACGGATTTCTAGCTCTTTCGGTTAGGATGATTCCATAGAAAATGGAAAGTTCGTTAATATCGTTGTAAAATTGTGATTTAACCCAAATTTTTTGCAAGAACTCCTAAAAATAATTTATTAAACCAACTCACAAAGTTTGAGGCAAGAATAAGCGCTTTAGCTTTTCCAAAGTCACGGATTTCTAGCTCTGTCGGTTAGGATGATTGCATAGAAAACGGAAAGTTCGTTAATATCGTTGTTAAATTGCAATTTAACCCAAATTTTTTTCTAGAACTCCTAAAAATAATTTATTAAACCTACTCAAAAAGTTTGAGGCAAGAATAAGCTCTTTAGTTTTTCCAAAGTCACGGATTTCTAGCTCTGTCGGTTAGGATGACTGCATAGAAAACGGAAAGTTCGTTAATATCGTTGTAAAATTACGATTTAACCCAAATTTTTTGCAAGAACTCCTCAAAATAATTTATTAAACCTACTCACAAAGTTTGAGGCAAGAATAAGCTCTTTAGCTTTTCCAAAGTCACGGATTTCTAGCTCTTTCGGTTAGGATGATTCCATAGAAAATGGAAAGTTCGTTAATATCGTATTAAAATTGTGATTTAACCCAAATTATTTGCAAGAACTCCTAAAAATAATTTATTAAACCAACTCACAAAGTTTGAGGCAAGAATAAGCGCTTTAGCTTTTCCAAAGTCACGGATTTCTAGCTCTGTCGGTTAGGATGATTGCGTGGAAAACGGAAAGTTCGTTAATATCGTTGTTAAATTGCAATTTAACCCAAATTTTTTGCTAGAACTCCTAAAAATAATTTATTAAACCTACTCACAAAGTTTGAGGCAAGAATAAGCTTTTTAGTTTTTCCAAAGTCACGGATTTCTAGCTCTGTCGGTTAGGATGATTGCATAGAAAACGGAAATTTCGTTAATATCGTTGTAAAATTACGATTTAACCCAAATTTTTTGCAAGAACTCCTCAAAATAATTTATTAAACCTACTCACAAAGTTTGAGGCAAGAATAAGCTCTTTAGCTTTTCCAAAGTCACGGATTTCTAGCTCTTTCGGTTAGGATGATTCCATAGAAAATGGAAAGTTCGTTAATATCGTTGTAAAATTGTGATTTAACCCAAATTTTTTGCAAGAACTCCTAAAAATAATTTATTAAACCAACTCACAAAGTTTGAGGCAAGAATAAGCGCTTTAGCTTTTCCAAAGTCACGGATTTCTAGCTCTGTCGGTTAGGATGATTGCATAGAAAACGGAAAGTTCGTTAATATCGTTGTTAAATTGCAATTTAACCCAAATTTTTTGCTAGAACTCCTAAAAATAATTTATTAAACCTACTCACAAAGTTTGAGGCAAGAATAAGCTCTTTAGTTTTTCCAAAGTCACGGATTTCTAGCTCTGTCGGTTAGGATGACTGCATAGAAAACGGAAAGTTCGTTAATATCGTTGTAAAATTGCGATTTAACCCAAATTTTTTGCAAGAACTCCTAAAAATAATTTATTAAACCAACTCACAAAGTTTGAGGCAAGAATAAGCTTTTTAGTTTTTCCAAAGTCACGGATTTCTAGCTCTGTCGGTTAGGATGATTGCATAGAAAACGGAAATTTCGTTAATATCGTTGTAAAATTACGATTTAACCCAAATTTTTTGCAAGAACTCCTCAAAATAATTTATTAAACCTACTCACAAAGTTTGAGGCAAGAATAAGCTCTTTAGCTTTTCCAAAGTCACGGATTTCTAGCTCTTTCGGTTAGGATGATTGCATAGAAAACGGAAAGTTCGTTAATATCGTTGTAAAATTGCAATTTAACCCAAATTTTTTTCTAGAACTCCTAAAAATAATTTATTAAACCTACTCAAAAAGTTTGAGGCAAGAATAAGCTCTTTAGTTTTTCCAAAGTCACGGATTTCTAGCTCTGTCGGTTAGGATGACTGCATAGAAAACGGAAAGTTCGTTAATATCGTTGTAAAATTACGATTTAACCCAAATTTTTTGCAAGAACTCCTCAAAATAATTTATTAAACCTACTCACAAAGTTTGAGGCAAGAATAAGCTCTTTAGCTTTTCCAAAGTCACGGATTTCTAGCTCTTTCGGTTAGGATGATTCCATAGAAAATGGAAAGTTCGTTAATATCGTATTAAAATTGTGATTTAACCCAAATTTTTTGCAAAAACTCCTAAAAATAATTTATTAAACCAACTCACAAAGTTTGAGGCAAGAATAAGCGCTTTAGCTTTTCCAAAGTCACGGATTTCTAGCTCTGTCGGTTAGGATGATTGCGTGGAAAACGGAAAGTTCGTTAATATCGTTGTTAAATTGCAATTTAACCCAAATTTTTTGCTAGAACTCCTAAAAATAATTTATTAAACCTACTCACAAAGTTTGAGGCAAGAATAAGCTTTTTAGTTTTTCCAAAGTCACGGATTTCTAGCTCTGTCGGTTAGGATGATTGCATAGAAAACGGAAATTTCGTTAATATCGTTGTAAAATTACGATTTAACCCAAATTTTTTGCAAGAACTCCTCAAAATAATTTATTAAACCTACTCACAAAGTTTGAGGCAAGAATAAGCTCTTTAGCTTTTCCAAAGTCACGGATTTCTAGCTCTTTCGGTTAGGATGATTGCATAGAAAACGGAAAGTTCGTTAATATCGTTGTAAAATTGCAATTTAACCCAAATTTTTTTCTAGAACTCCTAAAAATAATTTATTAAACCTACTCAAAAAGTTTGAGGCAAGAATAAGCTCTTTAGTTTTTCCAAAGTCACGGATTTCTAGCTCTGTCGGTTAGGATGACTGCATAGAAAACGGAAAGTTCGTTAATATCGTTGTAAAATTACGATTTAACCCAAATTTTTTGCAAGAACTCCTCAAAATAATTTATTAAACCTACTCACAAAGTTTGAGGCAAGAATAAGCTCTTTAGCTTTTCCAAAGTCACGGATTTCTAGCTCTTTCGGTTAGGATGATTGCATAGAAAACGGAAAGTTCGTTAATATCGTTGTAAAATTGCAATTTAACCCAAATTTTTTTCTAGAACTCCTAAAAATAATTTATTAAACCTACTCAAAAAGTTTGAGGCAAGAATAAGCTCTTTAGTTTTTCCAAAGTCACGGATTTCTAGCTCTGTCGGTTAGGATGACTGCATAGAAAACGGAAAGTTCGTTAATATCGTTGTAAAATTACGATTTAACCCAAATTTTTTGCAAGAACTCCTCAAAATAATTTATTAAACCTACTCACAAAGTTTGAGGCAAGAATAAGCTCTTTAGCTTTTCCAAAGTCACGGATTTCTAGCTCTTTCGGTTAGGATGATTCCATAGAAAATGGAAAGTTCGTTAATATCGTTGTAAAATTGTGATTTAACCCAAATTTTTTGCAAGAACTCCTAAAAATAATTTATTAAACCAACTCACAAAGTTTGAGGCAAGAATAAGCGCTTTAGCTTTTCCAAAGTCACGGATTTCTAGCTCTGTCGGTTAGGATGATTGCATAGAAAACGGAAAGTTCGTTAATATCGTTGTTAAATTGCAATTTAACCCAAATTTTTTGCTAGAACTCCTAAAAATAATTTATTAAACCTACTCACAAAGTTTGAGGCAAGAATAAGCTCTTTAGTTTTTCCAAAGTCACGGATTTCTAGCTCTGTCGGTTAGGATGACTGCATAGAAAACGGAAAGTTCGTTAATATCGTTGTAAAATTGCGATTTAACCCAAATTTTTTGCAAGAACTCCTAAAAATAATTTATTAAACCAACTCACAAAGTTTGAGGCAAGAATAAGCTTTTTAGTTTTTCCAAAGTCACGGATTTCTAGCTCTGTCGGTTAGGATGATTGCATAGAAAACGGAAATTTCGTTAATATCGTTGTAAAATTACGATTTAACCCAAATTTTTTGCAAGAACTCCTCAAAATAATTTATTAAACCTACTCACAAAGTTTGAGGCAAGAATAAGCTCTTTAGCTTTTCCAAAGTCACGGATTTCTAGCTCTTTCGGTTAGGATGATTGCATAGAAAACGGAAAGTTCGTTAATATCGTTGTAAAATTGCAATTTAACCCAAATTTTTTTCTAGAACTCCTAAAAATAATTTATTAAACCTACTCAAAAAGTTTGAGGCAAGAATAAGCTCTTTAGTTTTTCCAAAGTCACGGATTTCTAGCTCTGTCGGTTAGGATGACTGCATAGAAAACGGAAAGTTCGTTAATATCGTTGTAAAATTACGATTTAACCCAAATTTTTTGCAAGAACTCCTCAAAATAATTTATTAAACCTACTCACAAAGTTTGAGGCAAGAATAAGCTCTTTAGCTTTTCCAAAGTCACGGATTTCTAGCTCTTTCGGTTAGGATGATTCCATAGAAAATGGAAAGTTCGTTAATATCGTATTAAAATTGTGATTTAACCCAAATTTTTTGCAAGAACTCCTAAAAATAATTTATTAAACCAACTCACAAAGTTTGAGGCAAGAATAAGCGCTTTAGCTTTTCCAAAGTCACGGATTTCTAGCTCTGTCGGTTAGGATGATTGCATAGAAAACGGAAAGTTCGTTAATATCGTTGTTAAATTGCAATTTAACCCAAATTTTTTGCTAGAACTCCTAAAAATAATTTATTAAACCTACTCACAAAGTTTGAGGCAAGAATAAGCTCTTTAGTTTTTCCAAAGTCACGGATTTCTAGCTCTGTCGGTTAGGATGACTGCATAGAAAACGGAAAGTTCGTTAATATCGTTGTAAAATTGCGATTTAACCCAAATTTTTTGCAAGAACTCCTAAAAATAATTTATTAAACCAACTCACAAAGTTTGAGGCAAGAATAAGCTTTTTAGTTTTTCCAAAGTCACGGATTTCTAGCTCTGTCGGTTAGGATGATTGCATAGAAAACGGAAATTTCGTTAATATCGTTGTAAAATTACGATTTAACCCAAATTTTTTGCAAGAACTCCTCAAAATAATTTATTAAACCTACTCACAAAGTTTGAGGCAAGAATAAGCTCTTTAGCTTTTCCAAAGTCACGGATTTCTAGCTCTTTCGGTTAGGATGATTGCATAGAAAACGGAAAGTTCGTTAATATCGTTGTAAAATTGCAATTTAACCCAAATTTTTTTCTAGAACTCCTAAAAATAATTTATTAAACCTACTCAAAAAGTTTGAGGCAAGAATAAGCTCTTTAGTTTTTCCAAAGTCACGGATTTCTAGCTCTGTCGGTTAGGATGACTGCATAGAAAACGGAAAGTTCGTTAATATCGTTGTAAAATTACGATTTAACCCAAATTTTTTGCAAGAACTCCTCAAAATAATTTATTAAACCTACTCACAAAGTTTGAGGCAAGAATAAGCTCTTTAGCTTTTCCAAAGTCACGGATTTCTAGCTCTTTCGGTTAGGATGATTCCATAGAAAATGGAAAGTTCGTTAATATCGTATTAAAATTGTGATTTAACCCAAATTTTTTGCAAAAACTCCTAAAAATAATTTATTAAACCAACTCACAAAGTTTGAGGCAAGAATAAGCGCTTTAGCTTTTCCAAAGTCACGGATTTCTAGCTCTGTCGGTTAGGATGATTGCGTGGAAAACGGAAAGTTCGTTAATATCGTTGTTAAATTGCAATTTAACCCAAATTTTTTGCTAGAACTCCTAAAAATAATTTATTAAACCTACTCACAAAGTTTGAGGCAAGAATAAGCTTTTTAGTTTTTCCAAAGTCACGGATTTCTAGCTCTGTCGGTTAGGATGATTGCATAGAAAACGGAAATTTCGTTAATATCGTTGTAAAATTACGATTTAACCCAAATTTTTTGCAAGAACTCCTCAAAATAATTTATTAAACCTACTCACAAAGTTTGAGGCAAGAATAAGCTCTTTAGCTTTTCCAAAGTCACGGATTTCTAGCTCTTTCGGTTAGGATGATTGCATAGAAAACGGAAAGTTCGTTAATATCGTTGTAAAATTGCAATTTAACCCAAATTTTTTTCTAGAACTCCTAAAAATAATTTATTAAACCTACTCAAAAAGTTTGAGGCAAGAATAAGCTCTTTAGTTTTTCCAAAGTCACGGATTTCTAGCTCTGTCGGTTAGGATGACTGCATAGAAAACGGAAAGTTCGTTAATATCGTTGTAAAATTACGATTTAACCCAAATTTTTTGCAAGAACTCCTCAAAATAATTTATTAAACCTACTCACAAAGTTTGAGGCAAGAATAAGCTCTTTAGCTTTTCCAAAGTCACGGATTTCTAGCTCTTTCGGTTAGGATGATTGCATAGAAAACGGAAAGTTCGTTAATATCGTTGTAAAATTGCAATTTAACCCAAATTTTTTTCTAGAACTCCTAAAAATAATTTATTAAACCTACTCAAAAAGTTTGAGGCAAGAATAAGCTCTTTAGTTTTTCCAAAGTCACGGATTTCTAGCTCTGTCGGTTAGGATGACTGCATAGAAAACGGAAAGTTCGTTAATATCGTTGTAAAATTACGATTTAACCCAAATTTTTTGCAAGAACTCCTCAAAATAATTTATTAAACCTACTCACAAAGTTTGAGGCAAGAATAAGCTCTTTAGCTTTTCCAAAGTCACGGATTTCTAGCTCTTTCGGTTAGGATGATTCCATAGAAAATGGAAAGTTCGTTAATATCGTTGTAAAATTGTGATTTAACCCAAATTTTTTGCAAGAACTCCTAAAAATAATTTATTAAACCAACTCACAAAGTTTGAGGCAAGAATAAGCGCTTTAGCTTTTCCAAAGTCACGGATTTCTAGCTCTGTCGGTTAGGATGATTGCATAGAAAACGGAAAGTTCGTTAATATCGTTGTTAAATTGCAATTTAACCCAAATTTTTTGCTAGAACTCCTAAAAATAATTTATTAAACCTACTCACAAAGTTTGAGGCAAGAATAAGCTCTTTAGTTTTTCCAAAGTCACGGATTTCTAGCTCTGTCGGTTAGGATGACTGCATAGAAAACGGAAAGTTCGTTAATATCGTTGTAAAATTGCGATTTAACCCAAATTTTTTGCAAGAACTCCTAAAAATAATTTATTAAACCAACTCACAAAGTTTGAGGCAAGAATAAGCTTTTTAGTTTTTCCAAAGTCACGGATTTCTAGCTCTGTCGGTTAGGATGATTGCATAGAAAACGGAAATTTCGTTAATATCGTTGTAAAATTACGATTTAACCCAAATTTTTTGCAAGAACTCCTCAAAATAATTTATTAAACCTACTCACAAAGTTTGAGGCAAGAATAAGCTCTTTAGCTTTTCCAAAGTCACGGATTTCTAGCTCTTTCGGTTAGGATGATTGCATAGA
Source organism: Acer campestre (assembly GCA_954870605.1). Classification (NCBI taxonomy): domain Eukaryota; kingdom Viridiplantae; phylum Streptophyta; class Magnoliopsida; order Sapindales; family Sapindaceae; genus Acer; species Acer campestre. The sequence goes on from CATOZR010000012.1 coordinate 19,986, forward strand.
AAACGGAAAGTTCGTTAATATCGTTGTAAAATTGCAATTTAACCCAAATTTTTTTCTAGAACTCCTAAAAATAATTTATTAAACCTACTCAAAAAGTTTGAGGCAAGAATAAGCTCTTTAGTTTTTCCAAAGTCACGGATTTCTAGCTCTGTCGGTTAGGATGACTGCATAGAAAACGGAAAGTTCGTTAATATCGTTGTAAAATTACGATTTAACCCAAATTTTTTGCAAGAACTCCTCAAAATAATTTATTAAACCTACTCACAAAGTTTGAGGCAAGAATAAGCTCTTTAGCTTTTCCAAAGTCACGGATTTCTAGCTCTTTCGGTTAGGATGATTCCATAGAAAATGGAAAGTTCGTTAATATCGTATTAAAATTGTGATTTAACCCAAATTTTTTGCAAGAACTCCTAAAAATAATTTATTAAACCAACTCACAAAGTTTGAGGCAAGAATAAGCGCTTTAGCTTTTCCAAAGTCACGGATTTCTAGCTCTGTCGGTTAGGATGATTGCATAGAAAACGGAAAGTTCGTTAATATCGTTGTTAAATTGCAATTTAACCCAAATTTTTTGCTAGAACTCCTAAAAATAATTTATTAAACCTACTCACAAAGTTTGAGGCAAGAATAAGCTCTTTAGTTTTTCCAAAGTCACGGATTTCTAGCTCTGTCGGTTAGGATGACTGCATAGAAAACGGAAAGTTCGTTAATATCGTTGTAAAATTGCGATTTAACCCAAATTTTTTGCAAGAACTCCTAAAAATAATTTATTAAACCAACTCACAAAGTTTGAGGCAAGAATAAGCTTTTTAGTTTTTCCAAAGTCACGGATTTCTAGCTCTGTCGGTTAGGATGATTGCATAGAAAACGGAAATTTCGTTAATATCGTTGTAAAATTACGATTTAACCCAAATTTTTTGCAAGAACTCCTCAAAATAATTTATTAAACCTACTCACAAAGTTTGAGGCAAGAATAAGCTCTTTAGCTTTTCCAAAGTCACGGATTTCTAGCTCTTTCGGTTAGGATGATTGCATAGAAAACGGAAAGTTCGTTAATATCGTTGTAAAATTGCAATTTAACCCAAATTTTTTTCTAGAACTCCTAAAAATAATTTATTAAACCTACTCAAAAAGTTTGAGGCAAGAATAAGCTCTTTAGTTTTTCCAAAGTCACGGATTTCTAGCTCTGTCGGTTAGGATGACTGCATAGAAAACGGAAAGTTCGTTAATATCGTTGTAAAATTACGATTTAACCCAAATTTTTTGCAAGAACTCCTCAAAATAATTTATTAAACCTACTCACAAAGTTTGAGGCAAGAATAAGCTCTTTAGCTTTTCCAAAGTCACGGATTTCTAGCTCTTTCGGTTAGGATGATTCCATAGAAAATGGAAAGTTCGTTAATATCGTATTAAAATTGTGATTTAACCCAAATTTTTTGCAAGAACTCCTAAAAATAATTTATTAAACCAACTCACAAAGTTTGAGGCAAGAATAAGCGCTTTAGCTTTTCCAAAGTCACGGATTTCTAGCTCTGTCGGTTAGGATGATTGCGTGGAAAACGGAAAGTTCGTTAATATCGTTGTTAAATTGCAATTTAACCCAAATTTTTTGCTAGAACTCCTAAAAATAATTTATTAAACCTACTCACAAAGTTTGAGGCAAGAATAAGCTTTTTAGTTTTTCCAAAGTCACGGATTTCTAGCTCTGTCGGTTAGGATGACTGCATAGAAAACGGAAAGTTCGTTAATATCGTTGTAAAATTGCAATTTAACCCAAATTTTTTTCTAGAACTCCTAAAAATAATTTATTAAACCTACTCAAAAAGTTTGAGGCAAGAATAAGCTCTTTAGTTTTTCCAAAGTCACGGATTTCTAGCTCTGTCGGTTAGGATGACTGCATAGAAAACGGAAAGTTCGTTAATATCGTTGTAAAATTACGATTTAACCCAAATTTTTTGCAAGAACTCCTCAAAATAATTTATTAAACCTACTCACAAAGTTTGAGGCAAGAATAAGCTCTTTAGCTTTTCCAAAGTCACGGATTTCTAGCTCTTTCGGTTAGGATGATTGCATAGAAAACGGAAAGTTCGTTAATATCGTTGTAAAATTGCAATTTAACCCAAATTTTTTTCTAGAACTCCTAAAAATAATTTATTAAACCTACTCAAAAAGTTTGAGGCAAGAATAAGCTCTTTAGTTTTTCCAAAGTCACGGATTTCTAGCTCTGTCGGTTAGGATGACTGCATAGAAAACGGAAATTTCGTTAATATCGTTGTTAAATTGCAATTTAACCCAAATTTTTTGCAAGAACTCCTAAAAATAATTTATTAAACCAACTCACAAAGTTTGAGGCAAGAATAAGCGCTTTAGCTTTTCCAAAGTCACGGATTTCTAGCTCTGTCGGTTAGGATGATTGCGTGGAAAACGGAAAGTTCGTTAATATCGTTGTTAAATTGCAATTTAACCCAAATTTTTTGCTAGAACTCCTAAAAATAATTTATTAAACCTACTCACAAAGTTTGAGGCAAGAATAAGCTTTTTAGTTTTTCCAAAGTCACGGATTTCTAGCTCTGTCGGTTAGGATGATTGCATAGAAAACGGAAATTTCGTTAATATCGTTGTAAAATTACGATTTAACCCAAATTTTTTGCAAGAACTCCTCAAAATAATTTATTAAACCTACTCACAAAGTTTGAGGCAAGAATAAGCTCTTTAGCTTTTCCAAAGTCACGGATTTCTAGCTCTTTCGGTTAGGATGATTGCATAGAAAACGGAAAGTTCGTTAATATCGTTGTAAAATTGCAATTTAACCCAAATTTTTTTCTAGAACTCCTAAAAATAATTTATTAAACCTACTCAAAAAGTTTGAGGCAAGAATAAGCTCTTTAGTTTTTCCAAAGTCACGGATTTCTAGCTCTGTCGGTTAGGATGACTGCATAGAAAACGGAAAGTTCGTTAATATCGTTGTAAAATTACGATTTAACCCAAATTTTTTGCAAGAACTCCTCAAAATAATTTATTAAACCTACTCACAAAGTTTGAGGCAAGAATAAGCTCTTTAGCTTTTCCAAAGTCACGGATTTCTAGCTCTTTCGGTTAGGATGATTCCATAGAAAATGGAAAGTTCGTTAATATCGTATTAAAATTGTGATTTAACCCAAATTTTTTGCAAGAACTCCTAAAAATAATTTATTAAACCAACTCACAAAGTTTGAGGCAAGAATAAGCGCTTTAGCTTTTCCAAAGTCACGGATTTCTAGCTCTGTCGGTTAGGATGATTGCGTGGAAAACGGAAAGTTCGTTAATATCGTTGTTAAATTGCAATTTAACCCAAATTTTTTGCTAGAACTCCTAAAAATAATTTATTAAACCTACTCACAAAGTTTGAGGCAAGAATAAGCTTTTTAGTTTTTCCAAAGTCACGGATTTCTAGCTCTGTCGGTTAGGATGATTGCATAGAAAACGGAAATTTCGTTAATATCGTTGTAAAATTACGATTTAACCCAAATTTTTTGCAAGAACTCCTCAAAATAATTTATTAAACCTACTCACAAAGTTTGAGGCAAGAATAAGCTCTTTAGCTTTTCCAAAGTCACGGATTTCTAGCTCTTTCGGTTAGGATGATTGCATAGAAAACGGAAAGTTCGTTAATATCGTTGTAAAATTGCAATTTAACCCAAATTTTTTTCTAGAACTCCTAAAAATAATTTATTAAACCTACTCAAAAAGTTTGAGGCAAGAATAAGCTCTTTAGTTTTTCCAAAGTCACGGATTTCTAGCTCTGTCGGTTAGGATGACTGCATAGAAAACGGAAAGTTCGTTAATATCGTTGTAAAATTACGATTTAACCCAAATTTTTTGCAAGAACTCCTCAAAATAATTTATTAAACCTACTCACAAAGTTTGAGGCAAGAATAAGCTCTTTAGCTTTTCCAAAGTCACGGATTTCTAGCTCTTTCGGTTAGGATGATTGCATAGAAAACGGAAAGTTCGTTAATATCGTTGTAAAATTGCAATTTAACCCAAATTTTTTTCTAGAACTCCTAAAAATAATTTATTAAACCTACTCAAAAAGTTTGAGGCAAGAATAAGCTCTTTAGTTTTTCCAAAGTCACGGATTTCTAGCTCTGTCGGTTAGGATGACTGCATAGAAAACGGAAAGTTCGTTAATATCGTTGTAAAATTACGATTTAACCCAAATTTTTTGCAAGAACTCCTCAAAATAATTTATTAAACCTACTCACAAAGTTTGAGGCAAGAATAAGCTCTTTAGCTTTTCCAAAGTCACGGATTTCTAGCTCTTTCGGTTAGGATGATTCCATAGAAAATGGAAAGTTCGTTAATATCGTTGTAAAATTGTGATTTAACCCAAATTTTTTGCAAGAACTCCTAAAAATAATTTATTAAACCAACTCACAAAGTTTGAGGCAAGAATAAGCGCTTTAGCTTTTCCAAAGTCACGGATTTCTAGCTCTGTCGGTTAGGATGATTGCATAGAAAACGGAAAGTTCGTTAATATCGTTGTTAAATTGCAATTTAACCCAAATTTTTTGCTAGAACTCCTAAAAATAATTTATTAAACCTACTCACAAAGTTTGAGGCAAGAATAAGCTCTTTAGTTTTTCCAAAGTCACGGATTTCTAGCTCTGTCGGTTAGGATGACTGCATAGAAAACGGAAAGTTCGTTAATATCGTTGTAAAATTGCGATTTAACCCAAATTTTTTGCAAGAACTCCTAAAAATAATTTATTAAACCAACTCACAAAGTTTGAGGCAAGAATAAGCTTTTTAGTTTTTCCAAAGTCACGGATTTCTAGCTCTGTCGGTTAGGATGATTGCATAGAAAACGGAAATTTCGTTAATATCGTTGTAAAATTACGATTTAACCCAAATTTTTTGCAAGAACTCCTCAAAATAATTTATTAAACCTACTCACAAAGTTTGAGGCAAGAATAAGCTCTTTAGCTTTTCCAAAGTCACGGATTTCTAGCTCTTTCGGTTAGGATGATTGCATAGAAAACGGAAAGTTCGTTAATATCGTTGTAAAATTGCAATTTAACCCAAATTTTTTTCTAGAACTCCTAAAAATAATTTATTAAACCTACTCAAAAAGTTTGAGGCAAGAATAAGCTCTTTAGTTTTTCCAAAGTCACGGATTTCTAGCTCTGTCGGTTAGGATGACTGCATAGAAAACGGAAAGTTCGTTAATATCGTTGTAAAATTACGATTTAACCCAAATTTTTTGCAAGAACTCCTCAAAATAATTTATTAAACCTACTCACAAAGTTTGAGGCAAGAATAAGCTCTTTAGCTTTTCCAAAGTCACGGATTTCTAGCTCTTTCGGTTAGGATGATTCCATAGAAAATGGAAAGTTCGTTAATATCGTTGTAAAATTGTGATTTAACCCAAATTTTTTGCAAGAACTCCTAAAAATAATTTATTAAACCAACTCACAAAGTTTGAGGCAAGAATAAGCGCTTTAGCTTTTCCAAAGTCACGGATTTCTAGCTCTGTCGGTTAGGATGATTGCTTAGAAAACGGAAAGTTCGTTAATATCGTTGTTAAATTGCAATTTAACCCAAATTTTTTGCTAGAACTCCTAAAAATAATTTATTAAACCTACTCACAAAGTTTGAGGCAAGAATAAGCTCTTTAGTTTTTCCAAAGTCACGGATTTCTAGCTCTGTCGGTTAGGATGACTGCATAGAAAACGGAAAGTTCGTTAATATCGTTGTAAAATTGCGATTTAACCCAAATTTTTTGCAAGAACTCCTAAAAATAATTTATTAAACCAACTCACAAAGTTTGAGGCAAGAATAAGCTTTTTAGTTTTTCCAAAGTCACGGATTTCTAGCTCTGTCGGTTAGGATGATTGCATAGAAAACGGAAATTTCGTTAATATCGTTGTAAAATTACGATTTAACCCAAATTTTTTGCAAGAACTCCTCAAAATAATTTATTAAACCTACTCACAAAGTTTGAGGCAAGAATAAGCTCTTTAGCTTTTCCAAAGTCACGGATTTCTAGCTCTTTCGGTTAGGATGATTGCATAGAAAACGGAAAGTTCGTTAATATCGTTGTAAAATTGCAATTTAACCCAAATTTTTTTCTAGAACTCCTAAAAATAATTTATTAAACCTACTCAAAAAGTTTGAGGCAAGAATAAGCTCTTTAGTTTTTCCAAAGTCACGGATTTCTAGCTCTGTCGGTTAGGATGACTGCATAGAAAACGGAAAGTTCGTTAATATCGTTGTAAAATTACGATTTAACCCAAATTTTTTGCAAGAACTCCTCAAAATAATTTATTAAACCTACTCACAAAGTTTGAGGCAAGAATAAGCTCTTTAGCTTTTCCAAAGTCACGGATTTCTAGCTCTTTCGGTTAGGATGATTCCATAGAAAATGGAAAGTTCGTTAATATCGTATTAAAATTGTGATTTAACCCAAATTTTTTGCAAGAACTCCTAAAAATAATTTATTAAACCAACTCACAAAGTTTGAGGCAAGAATAAGCGCTTTAGCTTTTCCAAAGTCACGGATTTCTAGCTCTGTCGGTTAGGATGATTGCGTGGAAAACGGAAAGTTCGTTAATATCGTTGTTAAATTGCAATTTAACCCAAATTTTTTGCTAGAACTAATAAAAATAATTTATTAAACCTACTCACAAAGTTTGAGGCAAGAATAAGCTTTTTAGTTTTTCCAAAGTCACGGATTTCTAGCTCTGTCGGTTAGGATGATTGCATAGAAAACGGAAATTTCGTTAATATCGTTGTAAAATTACGATTTAACCCAAATTTTTTGCAAGAACTCCTCAAAATAATTTATTAAACCTACTCACAAAGTTTGAGGCAAGAATAAGCTCTTTAGCTTTTCCAAAGTCACGGATTTCTAGCTCTTTCGGTTAGGATGATTGCATAGAAAACGGAAAGTTCGTTAATATCGTTGTAAAATTGCAATTTAACCCAAATTTTTTTCTAGAACTCCTAAAAATAATTTATTAAACCTACTCAAAAAGTTTGAGGCAAGAATAAGCTCTTTAGTTTTTCCAAAGTCACGGATTTCTAGCTCTGTCGGTTAGGATGACTGCATAGAAAACGGAAAGTTCGTTAATATCGTTGTAAAATTACGATTTAACCCAAATTTTTTGCAAGAACTCCTCAAAATAATTTATTAAACCTACTCACAAAGTTTGAGGCAAGAATAAGCTCTTTAGCTTTTCCAAAGTCACGGATTTCTAGCTCTTTCGGTTAGGATGATTGCATAGAAAACGGAAAGTTCGTTAATATCGTTGTAAAATTGCAATTTAACCCAAATTTTTTTCTAGAACTCCTAAAAATAATTTATTAAACCTACTCAAAAAGTTTGAGGCAAGAATAAGCTCTTTAGTTTTTCCAAAGTCACGGATTTCTAGCTCTGTCGGTTAGGATGACTGCATAGAAAACGGAAAGTTCGTTAATATCGTTGTAAAATTACGATTTAACCCAAATTTTTTGCAAGAACTCCTCAAAATAATTTATTAAACCTACTCACAAAGTTTGAGGCAAGAATAAGCTCTTTAGCTTTTCCAAAGTCACGGATTTCTAGCTCTTTCGGTTAGGATGATTCCATAGAAAATGGAAAGTTCGTTAATATCGTATTAAAATTGTGATTTAACCCAAATTATTTGCAAGAACTCCTAAAAATAATTTATTAAACCAACTCACAAAGTTTGAGGCAAGAATAAGCGCTTTAGCTTTTCCAAAGTCACGGATTTCTAGCTCTGTCGGTTAGGATGATTGCGTGGAAAACGGAAAGTTCGTTAATATCGTTGTTAAATTGCAATTTAACCCAAATTTTTTGCTAGAACTCCTAAAAATAATTTATTAAACCTACTCACAAAGTTTGAGGCAAGAATAAGCTTTTTAGTTTTTCCAAAGTCACGGATTTCTAGCTCTGTCGGTTAGGATGATTGCATAGAAAACGGAAATTTCGTTAATATCGTTGTAAAATTACGATTTAACCCAAATTTTTTGCAAGAACTCCTCAAAATAATTTATTAAACCTACTCACAAAGTTTGAGGCAAGAATAAGCTCTTTAGCTTTTCCAAAGTCACGGATTTCTAGCTCTTTCGGTTAGGATGATTCCATAGAAAATGGAAAGTTCGTTAATATCGTTGTAAAATTGTGATTTAACCCAAATTTTTTGCAAGAACTCCTAAAAATAATTTATTAAACCAACTCACAAAGTTTGAGGCAAGAATAAGCGCTTTAGCTTTTCCAAAGTCACGGATTTCTAGCTCTGTCGGTTAGGATGATTGCATAGAAAACGGAAAGTTCGTTAATATCGTTGTTAAATTGCAATTTAACCCAAATTTTTTGCTAGAACTCCTAAAAATAATTTATTAAACCTACTCACAAAGTTTGAGGCAAGAATAAGCTCTTTAGTTTTTCCAAAGTCACGGATTTCTAGCTCTGTCGGTTAGGATGACTGCATAGAAAACGGAAAGTTCGTTAATATCGTTGTAAAATTGCGATTTAACCCAAATTTTTTGCAAGAACTCCTAAAAATAATTTATTAAACCAACTCACAAAGTTTGAGGCAAGAATAAGCTTTTTAGTTTTTCCAAAGTCACGGATTTCTAGCTCTGTCGGTTAGGATGATTGCATAGAAAACGGAAATTTCGTTAATATCGTTGTAAAATTACGATTTAACCCAAATTTTTTGCAAGAACTCCTCAAAATAATTTATTAAACCTACTCACAAAGTTTGAGGCAAGAATAAGCTCTTTAGCTTTTCCAAAGTCACGGATTTCTAGCTCTTTCGGTTAGGATGATTGCATAGAAAACGGAAAGTTCGTTAATATCGTTGTAAAATTGCAATTTAACCCAAATTTTTTTCTAGAACTCCTAAAAATAATTTATTAAACCTACTCAAAAAGTTTGAGGCAAGAATAAGCTCTTTAGTTTTTCCAAAGTCACGGATTTCTAGCTCTGTCGGTTAGGATGACTGCATAGAAAACGGAAAGTTCGTTAATATCGTTGTAAAATTACGATTTAACCCAAATTTTTTGCAAGAACTCCTCAAAATAATTTATTAAACCTACTCACAAAGTTTGAGGCAAGAATAAGCTCTTTAGCTTTTCCAAAGTCACGGATTTCTAGCTCTTTCGGTTAGGATGATTGCATAGAAAACGGAAAGTTCGTTAATATCGTTGTAAAATTGCAATTTAACCCAAATTTTTTTCTAGAACTCCTAAAAATAATTTATTAAACCTACTCAAAAAGTTTGAGGCAAGAATAAGCTCTTTAGTTTTTCCAAAGTCACGGATTTCTAGCTCTGTCGGTTAGGATGACTGCATAGAAAACGGAAAGTTCGTTAATATCGTTGTAAAATTACGATTTAACCCAAATTTTTTGCAAGAACTCCTCAAAATAATTTATTAAACCTACTCACAAAGTTTGAGGCAAGAATAAGCTCTTTAGCTTTTCCAAAGTCACGGATTTCTAGCTCTTTCGGTTAGGATGATTCCATAGAAAATGGAAAGTTCGTTAATATCGTATTAAAATTGTGATTTAACCCAAATTATTTGCAAGAACTCCTAAAAATAATTTATTAAACCAACTCACAAAGTTTGAGGCAAGAATAAGCGCTTTAGCTTTTCCAAAGTCACGGATTTCTAGCTCTGTCGGTTAGGATGATTGCGTGGAAAACGGAAAGTTCGTTAATATCGTTGTTAAATTGCAATTTAACCCAAATTTTTTGCTAGAACTCCTAAAAATAATTTATTAAACCTACTCACAAAGTTTGAGGCAAGAATAAGCTTTTTAGTTTTTCCAAAGTCACGGATTTCTAGCTCTGTCGGTTAGGATGATTGCATAGAAAACGGAAATTTCGTTAATATCGTTGTAAAATTACGATTTAACCCAAATTTTTTGCAAGAACTCCTCAAAATAATTTATTAAACCTACTCACAAAGTTTGAGGCAAGAATAAGCTCTTTAGCTTTTCCAAAGTCACGGATTTCTAGCTCTTTCGGTTAGGATGATTCCATAGAAAATGGAAAGTTCGTTAATATCGTTGTAAAATTGTGATTTAACCCAAATTTTTTGCAAGAACTCCTAAAAATAATTTATTAAACCAACTCACAAAGTTTGAGGCAAGAATAAGCGCTTTAGCTTTTCCAAAGTCACGGATTTCTAGCTCTGTCGGTTAGGATGATTGCATAGAAAACGGAAAGTTCGTTAATATCGTTGTTAAATTGCAATTTAACCCAAATTTTTTGCTAGAACTCCTAAAAATAATTTATTAAACCTACTCACAAAGTTTGAGGCAAGAATAAGCTCTTTAGTTTTTCCAAAGTCACGGATTTCTAGCTCTGTCGGTTAGGATGACTGCATAGAAAACGGAAAGTTCGTTAATATCGTTGTAAAATTGCGATTTAACCCAAATTTTTTGCAAGAACTCCTAAAAATAATTTATTAAACCAACTCACAAAGTTTGAGGCAAGAATAAGCTTTTTAGTTTTTCCAAAGTCACGGATTTCTAGCTCTGTCGGTTAGGATGATTGCATAGAAAACGGAAATTTCGTTAATATCGTTGTAAAATTACGATTTAACCCAAATTTTTTGCAAGAACTCCTCAAAATAATTTATTAAACCTACTCACAAAGTTTGAGGCAAGAATAAGCTCTTTAGCTTTTCCAAAGTCACGGATTTCTAGCTCTTTCGGTTAGGATGATTGCATAGAAAACGGAAAGTTCGTTAATATCGTTGTAAAATTGCAATTTAACCCAAATTTTTTTCTAGAACTCCTAAAAATAATTTATTAAACCTACTCAAAAAGTTTGAGGCAAGAATAAGCTCTTTAGTTTTTCCAAAGTCACGGATTTCTAGCTCTGTCGGTTAGGATGACTGCATAGAAAACGGAAAGTTCGTTAATATCGTTGTAAAATTACGATTTAACCCAAATTTTTTGCAAGAACTCCTCAAAATAATTTATTAAACCTACTCACAAAGTTTGAGGCAAGAATAAGCTCTTTAGCTTTTCCAAAGTCACGGATTTCTAGCTCTTTCGGTTAGGATGATTCCATAGAAAATGGAAAGTTCGTTAATATCGTATTAAAATTGTGATTTAACCCAAATTTTTTGCAAAAACTCCTAAAAATAATTTATTAAACCAACTCACAAAGTTTGAGGCAAGAATAAGCGCTTTAGCTTTTCCAAAGTCACGGATTTCTAGCTCTGTCGGTTAGGATGATTGCGTGGAAAACGGAAAGTTCGTTAATATCGTTGTTAAATTGCAATTTAACCCAAATTTTTTGCTAGAACTCCTAAAAATAATTTATTAAACCTACTCACAAAGTTTGAGGCAAGAATAAGCTTTTTAGTTTTTCCAAAGTCACGGATTTCTAGCTCTGTCGGTTAGGATGATTGCATAGAAAACGGAAATTTCGTTAATATCGTTGTAAAATTACGATTTAACCCAAATTTTTTGCAAGAACTCCTCAAAATAATTTATTAAACCTACTCACAAAGTTTGAGGCAAGAATAAGCTCTTTAGCTTTTCCAAAGTCACGGATTTCTAGCTCTTTCGGTTAGGATGATTCCATAGAAAATGGAAAGTTCGTTAATATCGTTGTAAAATTGTGATTTAACCCAAATTTTTTGCAAGAACTCCTAAAAATAATTTATTAAACCAACTCACAAAGTTTGAGGCAAGAATAAGCGCTTTAGCTTTTCCAAAGTCACGGATTTCTAGCTCTGTCGGTTAGGATGATTGCATAGAAAACGGAAAGTTCGTTAATATCGTTGTTAAATTGCAATTTAACCCAAATTTTTTGCTAGAACTCCTAAAAATAATTTATTAAACCTACTCACAAAGTTTGAGGCAAGAATAAGCTCTTTAGTTTTTCCAAAGTCACGGATTTCTAGCTCTGTCGGTTAGGATGACTGCATAGAAAACGGAAAGTTCGTTAATATCGTTGTAAAATTGCGATTTAACCCAAATTTTTTGCAAGAACTCCTAAAAATAATTTATTAAACCAACTCACAAAGTTTGAGGCAAGAATAAGCTTTTTAGTTTTTCCAAAGTCACGGATTTCTAGCTCTGTCGGTTAGGATGATTGCATAGAAAACGGAAATTTCGTTAATATCGTTGTAAAATTACGATTTAACCCAAATTTTTTGCAAGAACTCCTCAAAATAATTTATTAAACCTACTCACAAAGTTTGAGGCAAGAATAAGCTCTTTAGCTTTTCCAAAGTCACGGATTTCTAGCTCTTTCGGTTAGGATGATTGCATAGAAAACGGAAAGTTCGTTAATATCGTTGTAAAATTGCAATTTAACCCAAATTTTTTTCTAGAACTCCTAAAAATAATTTATTAAACCTACTCAAAAAGTTTGAGGCAAGAATAAGCTCTTTAGTTTTTCCAAAGTCACGGATTTCTAGCTCTGTCGGTTAGGATGACTGCATAGAAAACGGAAAGTTCGTTAATATCGTTGTAAAATTACGATTTAACCCAAATTTTTTGCAAGAACTCCTCAAAATAATTTATTAAACCTACTCACAAAGTTTGAGGCAAGAATAAGCTCTTTAGCTTTTCCAAAGTCACGGATTTCTAGCTCTTTCGGTTAGGATGATTGCATAGAAAACGGAAAGTTCGTTAATATCGTTGTAAAATTGCAATTTAACCCAAATTTTTTTCTAGAACTCCTAAAAATAATTTATTAAACCTACTCAAAAAGTTTGAGGCAAGAATAAGCTCTTTAGTTTTTCCAAAGTCACGGATTTCTAGCTCTGTCGGTTAGGATGACTGCATAGAAAACGGAAAGTTCGTTAATATCGTTGTAAAATTACGATTTAACCCAAATTTTTTGCAAGAACTCCTCAAAATAATTTATTAAACCTACTCACAAAGTTTGAGGCAAGAATAAGCTCTTTAGCTTTTCCAAAGTCACGGATTTCTAGCTCTTTCGGTTAGGATGATTCCATAGAAAATGGAAAGTTCGTTAATATCGTATTAAAATTGTGATTTAACCCAAATTATTTGCAAGAACTCCTAAAAATAATTTATTAAACCAACTCACAAAGTTTGAGGCAAGAATAAGCGCTTTAGCTTTTCCAAAGTCACGGATTTCTAGCTCTGTCGGTTAGGATGATTGCGTGGAAAACGGAAAGTTCGTTAATATCGTTGTTAAATTGCAATTTAACCCAAATTTTTTGCTAGAACTCCTAAAAATAATTTATTAAACCTACTCACAAAGTTTGAGGCAAGAATAAGCTTTTTAGTTTTTCCAAAGTCACGGATTTCTAGCTCTGTCGGTTAGGATGATTGCATAGAAAACGGAAATTTCGTTAATATCGTTGTAAAATTACGATTTAACCCAAATTTTTTGCAAGAACTCCTCAAAATAATTTATTAAACCTACTCACAAAGTTTGAGGCAAGAATAAGCTCTTTAGCTTTTCCAAAGTCACGGATTTCTAGCTCTTTCGGTTAGGATGATTCCATAGAAAATGGAAAGTTCGTTAATATCGTTGTAAAATTGTGATTTAACCCAAATTTTTTGCAAGAACTCCTAAAAATAATTTATTAAACCAACTCACAAAGTTTGAGGCAAGAATAAGCGCTTTAGCTTTTCCAAAGTCACGGATTTCTAGCTCTGTCGGTTAGGATGATTGCATAGAAAACGGAAAGTTCGTTAATATCGTTGTTAAATTGCAATTTAACCCAAATTTTTTGCTAGAACTCCTAAAAATAATTTATTAAACCTACTCACAAAGTTTGAGGCAAGAATAAGCTCTTTAGTTTTTCCAAAGTCACGGATTTCTAGCTCTGTCGGTTAGGATGACTGCATAGAAAACGGAAAGTTCGTTAATATCGTTGTAAAATTGCGATTTAACCCAAATTTTTTGCAAGAACTCCTAAAAATAATTTATTAAACCAACTCACAAAGTTTGAGGCAAGAATAAGCTTTTTAGTTTTTCCAAAGTCACGGATTTCTAGCTCTGTCGGTTAGGATGATTGCATAGAAA